>CAUOFW020005669.1:55481-103173 GCA_963454935.2 Ilex paraguariensis | reverse complement strand
AAATATATATATATATATATATATATATATATATATATATATATATAAATATTATAATATATATTATATTATGAGAGAGAGGAAGAAGTAAAAAAAAAAAAGAAATTTGCTGTTAAGGAGACTCGAAAGGCAGACTTCATTAAAGTCTAAAATTGTTCTCCTTGTTTTTTGTTTATTTGACTCAAACCTCATTTTTTCTCAAAATTTTGAGAACAAAAATACTAAATAAACAGATTTTGAGTGTTTTTGAAATTTTGAGAACAAAAAATTGTTTCCAAAAAACTAACCAAACATGGCCTCAATATTTGATGAATTGCTCCAAAAAAAAAATAGTGTTAAAGTTAAAAAGTTTAAACTCCAATTGAATTTGGAAAAGACTCAAGTTAAGAGCTCGTGAATTGATGAAATTGGGTTACACTCGAATTCTTGTATTATATTTATATATTATAAATAGTTTAAAAATTAAATATAAATATGTATTTTATAATTATTATTATTTAAAGGGAGAATAAAACATAATTTATAATGACTATCGATGATAAATGTTCACCCTAAATAAGTTGTAATGATTGGTTTCATCTTAGTGAGTCATATAGATTTATGTAGTAGTCTAACATTATACAAATGTTCACTCGTAATTTAGAATTAGTGTTTGTTGAACTTGAATTAGGTGATACTCGGGTTAGAGAAAATATTCATTACAACAATGATACCACGTGACAATACTGATGTGATATCACCAACTAATAATATCAAAACAAATAGACTCCACTAAAATTAATAACTAACCCTTTATGTAAACAAATAATTACTCACTCATTCTTTATATAAGTAAATAACTATTCTAACAGATTTTCTATTACCCATTTGGTGTTTTATTGTTGGTTGGGGATTCCACATTAGTTGACATGGTATTATCATTGCATTCAATATTTATTCCTCGGATTAAGATAGGATTAGAATTGATACCACAGATTAATCTCTCAACTCCCCTAAAAATTCCTCGGATTAAGATAGGATTAGAATTGATACGGCAGATTAATCTCTCAACTCCCCTAAAAATAGCATAATGACCACGAATCATGAGAAAGAACAAACAAGTAAACAGTTTTTCAAACTACGAGGAACTACTATATCAGTATTTTGTAGTAATGGTATTCTTTGTTTTCCTGCAGGTGTCTAGGTTGGGCTTGGGATGCGCAGGACTTTCAGGATTTTACAATGCTCCTCTTTCCCATGAGGATGGATGTTGCGTTATAAAAGAAGCATTTAATATGGGTATTACCCTCTTTGACACGGCCAATTCGTATGGAGAAAACTATCACAATGAGATCATGCTTGGAAAGGTATTAGCATTGGAATTCTGAACTTGTGCAAGTTTGAATGAGGGATGGGTGAATCGCGGGTCGTTTTAGTATGTGGTACAAGTATAAGTATGCGATATAATATTTTTGCAAATACGTGGGACAATGAAAATACTATTAGTTAGTACTGTGTTTTAGGTCACAATTTATTTTGAAACTCTTATTTAGATTGTTTTTACTATACAATATTATACATATTACAGAATATTTATAAACACTTAATCAGTTACTATGTATTTTACGTTTGTACTTGTTTTTTTATTATCTAAAACATTATATAATTATAAATTTATGTATACGTAATTAATTAATATATATTGTATATTTGTACTACATGTTCTGAAGCGCATCAATTTAGTATTAATATTATAAATTGAGATCGTATATTTTAGTAATCTGAATCATGAACCCACCCCTATTTAAGATCGATGTACCTAAATTGTAGATCGTCAAGAGTTTAGTGAATTCTAGTAACAACGTGGCACATGTTTTGTTTTCAGGCTTTGAAGCAGCTTCCTCGTCAAAAGATTCAATTAGCGACGAAATTTGGTTTGACCAAATTAGAGGATGGTCAATTGGTGGTCAAAGGTACTCCTGAATATGTGCGGGAATGCTGTGAAGCTAGTCTTAAGCAGCTAGATGTGGAGTATATTGATTTGTACTATCAGCATCGTGTGGACACTTCAGTGCCAATAGAGAAAACCGTAAGTAAGGGTGACAATTTTTAACATAACACGAAAATATGATTTAAAATTGATATAAAATTAGTAGGTTGGTGTTGATCATTTCTTAATACGAACTCGTATATGACACGATACGGCACGATTAATTAAATCGAGTGTTAAATTTTGTATTCACCAATTATATAGGTTAACATAAATAGATTAAGTTAGAATTGACTAGTACTCCACACGAATACGACACGATTAACACTCCAAACTATAGGCATTAGCCACAGTTTATATTATTGGACTATCAAGTTTAGTTACTTAGTAATTTCCCAGAGTGAAACTGATATCTGGGTGTTTTGGCAAGGTAGATGAGAGAGCTCAAGAAGCTGGTGGAGGAGGGGAAGATAAAATACATTGGGATATCTGAACCAAGTGTAGACACAATAAGGAGAGCCCATGCTATTCATCCCATAACTGCTGTACAAATGGAGTATTCTCTTTGGACTCGTGATATTGAAGACGATATCATTCCATTCTGCAGGTATACAGTTATCTAGCTCTAACATCGAGTCCATAAAAACAAAAGGAATGATCCATCAGGGGAGGATTGATCTCTGACAATGGCTAAGATTGCACTAATACATCAATCCGTCTTCTTTTATTTATACCTATTTCAAGGCAAGGATTCAAGAATCTCTTCAAACATAATTGATTGAGCCATTGACAAGAGTTCTATGGACACTTATTCATCTTGCAAATGTGTTAATAGTCATCATTTCAATGCAATTACCTCTAAAACTTTAATGCCCCACTGCTTACAGGAAGCTTGGTATTGGAATAGTAGCATATAGCCCTCTTGGTTGTGGGTTCTTCGCCGGGAAAGCGGTTGTGGAGAGTTTGCCAACAGGAAGTATTTTGGTATGTCACTAGAAATAAAAAACGTGCATGATCTATTTTTAGTCATAAGTACAAAGAGAATACAACTCGTCATTGTTATTTTGAATATGATACTTGAAACTAAATCTTGGTGTTATAGACTCTCCATCCGAAGTTCGCAAAGGAGAATATAGAGAAGAACAAAGTCCTCTACGCCCGTGTAGCTAACTTGGCTGCAAAGCATCATTGTACCATCCCTCAACTAGCTCTAGCATGGCTTCTGCACCAAGGAGGCGACGTGATCCCAATCCCCGGTAACATATCACGTTCTTTATGCAGAAAACTTTTGTTTTTTGTATTTTCATCGTATTGGAATTGGATAGACTTTCCGGTATCGTCCCATCCTTTCATGAGTTACACGTCGTGTGATCACTTAATGCATGGGTCAACACGTCAACGTGCTAGTATGGATCCTAGTTTTGGCATTTTTAAGTTTCAGAGCTCTTATGGGACATGTCTTATTGAACAAGGTTTAGATGATGGTGTAAAATTGTGATTTCATCATATGATTCAAATTTTCCTTTTGATGTTTTGCAGGGACAACTAAGATTAAGAACCTTGATAACAACATTGGATGCTTGGCAATAAAGCTTACACAAGGGGATTTGAAAGAAATTTCTGATTCAGTACCTATCGATGAAGTCAGTGGTGAAAGAGACCATGCTTTCTGTACTAACTACAGTTGGAAGTTTGCAAACACACCAGAAAATTAATGGGGAGATCATGACTAATCAAACCAATCCATGTTCATTATCTTATCTTCTATTGCAAAACTGACAACTAATCACATATTACATGTATTTGGCGTTTCATGTTTGCGCAAAGACAATGAACTTCAACATAAATATGTGTATATCTATGTGTGTGCGTGCGTGTAGAATGTGTTTTCTATTCATCCAACCCACCCCCACCCCCACCCCCACTTGCTCTTGTTTTAGAGGCAGAAGCAGTTTTATTGATGTTAAACTCAAAGTTTATCCTATAGAATATTTTTATCGGTCTTTTCTGCATGTAATTTTCCAAACTCGATATATCGGGATAATTTTAGCCAATCTCAAAGCCTATATACCCATTTTTCCCGCCAAAGAAATATGCCCTTGGGTGAAATTTTTACCACACAAATGTCACGTGTAGAGTTGGCAAATAAGTGGATTGGATTGGTTATGAATTGCGTTAAATTGGATTTGACTAAAATAAATCGAATCTATTTTTTACTCATGCAGTAAATGGGTTAAAATGGACTGAGTTTATAATGTGCTGGATTAAACCGACTAACCCATAAAATAATTAAAATTCTTAATAAACACATTAGTATACCACAATATACACACACACACATTAGTAGTACATCAAAATACAAACATACACACACACATTAAGACACCAAAACACACAAATTAATATACTAAAAATATGCACACTAATACACTAAAATACACACTAATCCACCAAAAATACACACATATATACTAACACAAAACCTAAAACACATTTAATAAAAAAAAATACACACATAATGGTTGTGGGCTATGGGTGGGCTGACCAGTGGATTATGGGTCATGGGACATGGGTTGACCCATGGGGTCATGGTTGTGGGTTGACCCATGGATTAACCCATGAATCACGAGTCAACCCGTGAGTCATGGATGATGTATTAGTGTATGTTTTTGGTGTACTAGTGTGTATATGTGTGGATTTTTTGGTATAATAGTGTGTGTGTTATTTGATATATTAGTATATTTATTTAATTTTATTACTTGTGTTATTTAATAAAAAAATAAATATTCAATCCAATGGGTACTCATTTATAATTTATATTAACTCGTTTCATTAAAATGAATTATATTACTCAATCCATTTAGAACTCATATTTATATAATAAAATAATTTACAATTCAAATATCAAAAGATAAATAAAATAACTTTTTCTATTCGCGCTTGAGATCGCTTTAAATTTTACTTTAAAGTTAATTTAATGACTAATATTAATACTTTAAATTTAGTAGAAAAAATAGGGTCCTAAGAATGTGTTTTGAGTGATTTTTTAAAAGTACTTTTAAAAATTATTTATCATAAATATTTTTTTTTAAAAAATAATGTTTGAAACTGTCTCACCATTACCTCTAATACCACCCCCACTGTCGCCGCCACCGCCGCCACCATCATTGCCGCCTACCATCTCTCACCCCCACTACAAATCGATATTTAAATTATTTTATTTATTTTTTATATTTGTGATTTGATTTTAGATATGAATATAAATATGTTTATTGTTTGTCATTTTTTATTACTCTGCGCCTTCAGATACATGTAATAACTAGTTAATTAATATAGGTATTTAACTTATTTATTTATAGGTAAATTGAATGAATTAATAAATAATGAGTTAAAATTGTCATCTCCAACTGCGTGTGTTAGTACCAACAGAGATGTTACGTGACACTATTTTTAGAGATGTACAAAACAAAAGAGAAATAGAATTGAAGGGAAGAAAACTCGATTCAAGAGAAAGGTTGGAAACATGTTGTGAATGACAGTTTTATACAATAACTATGATTGCTTTAACTTATTAAACATAAACTCATTATAATTGTAGACGACTGTCAAGTTTGACATGAAATTGATTGATTTGGATTTTATTTTTTCAGGATTCGATCGACAAATAGATGAAGTCGTTAAACACATCAAATTGATGAATTGATAACAACTTAACTAATATCTTGTCATAAAAAATTATAAATAAATCAAATATAAATTAAATTCTAATGAAACAAATTCGTCGCTACAATAGTAATTATATCATGATTTATTTTTTATAAATTTCTAAGTTGTAGTGTGAAAAAATTATTTAAATCAGGATTTATTTTTTATAAATTTCTAAGTTGTAGTGTGAAAAAATTATCTTTAATCGAATCGACAAAAAAAAAAAAGATTAATTGAGATGCGAAATGCAAGTAGACTGACTTAAAAGAAAAAAATAGTGGTTAAACCGTCTTCATTTGGTCACGTGGAGAGACGGTGGGCATGTAAATGTGGGAGTTCTATGAGCATCTCCGAGAGACAGCTGTAAAACACAAAAATAGTTAAAGTTTAGTTAATCAAAATAAAAAATTATACTCAAACAGAATATGTTCAGATATTTTAAAATAAATTTTTATTACAGTGATATTCTAAATATAAAATATTCCTGTAGTAATATATAAAATTTATTTATAATATTTTCTTTCTCTTCCATTCTCTTTTTTTTTCCGTTTCACTATTCTTAAAAAAATATACAAAAGGAACGAATATTTAAAAATATAAAAAATATGTATTAAAAAAATAAGTAGTTAAAATAAAAAATATTATTTTTTGAGTAGTTAAAATAGATTTTATCGTTAGAGCTGCTCTAATAGTGAAAAGTTTGGCGTTTTATGAAGACTGTAACCAGAAAGTTCGAGTCTCTACCAACCTTGAACACTACTGGCCACATAGTCGTGACTGGGTTGAAGATGGGCCACGTCTCTCACTCCTATCATGTGTGGACATGAAAGTTCACATCATAAAGTGGTACTTCGTAGGCCCAACCAAATTCGATAACGTGCAACTCAAAATATCCACCACTTTTTGCACATTCAAAGTGGATCTCACCCAGCAAAAAAAAAGAGTGCATCTTACAACAAATCTTTTTCAGTTTCTTGGTAGTTCAAATTCGAACTATTTTTTGTTTGTTTATTATATAGTGTTTAAGTTAATACTAATTATTTTCTCAAACTTTGAAATTGTTCATTAAGTTTTAAATTAGTTTAAAAACATATTCCCTTAAAAACAAAAGTGGTTGAAGGAGCGTGAATTCAAACTAGTTTAGACGTTTTCGTTCCGTTGCCCAATAAATTTTGTTTTTTGAGGCTTTTATTCAAGTTTATTATGCACCCTAATTTACGAAGTTATTATAAATTTTAAAAAAAATCAAAGGTACACATACTTATCTTTACTCCCAAAGAGCCTGTTTATGGAACTTAAATTATTAACCCACTTTCTAAATTCATCAAAAATGTAAAATTCGACCCAAAAACGGATTAAGAAGGCTCAATTAAATTGATATATACTCAATTTTATCTATTAATTATATATGTCTATTGATAAAAGTTTAGTTATAATTCAGACATTTTTAATTTAAATTTTAATAATTTTTAAGTAAAGTTATGAGTGATTTATCTTTAATGCATATCTTAATCTCAATTTAGATGATCTATTTTTTATTAAACTAAGAAAAAAATTAGTCGAGATGCACTCAAATTGACAAAGACACGTTTAATCATTGAAAAAAAGATCTAATTATAGTGTTTTAAAAGTAATTTTTGGTATTATATTTTTACTTTTTATTCAATAAATGTGACAAATAATTTTTTAAAGCTTCACCGCGTCAACCCGNTCTTCCATTCTCTTTTTTTTTCCGTTTCACTATTCTTAAAAAAATATACAAAAGGAACGAATATTTAAAAATATAAAAAATATGTATTAAAAAAATAAGTAGTTAAAATAAAAAATATTATTTTTTGAGTAGTTAAAATAGATTTTATCGTTAGAGCTGCTCTAATAGTGAAAAGTTTGGCGTTTTATGAAGATTGTAACCAGAAAGTTCGAGTCTCTACCAACCTTGAACACTACTGGCCACATAGTCATGACTGGGTTGAAGATGGGCCACGTCTCTCACTCCTATCATGTGTGGACATGAAAGCTCACATCATAAAGTGATACTTCGTAGGCCCAACCAAATTCGATAACGTGCAACTCAAAATATCCACCACTTTTTGCACATTCAAAGTGGATCTCACCCAGCAAAAAAAAGAGTGCATCTTACAACAAATCTTTTTCAGTTTCTTGGTAGTTCAAATTCGAACTATTTTTTGTTTGTTTATTATATAGTGTTTAAGTTAATACTAATTATTTTCTCAAACTTTGAAATTGTTCATTAAGTTATAAATTAGTTTAAAAACATATTCCCTTAAAAACAAGAGTGGTTGAAGGAGCGTGAATTCAAACAATTTTATCTATTAATTATATATGTATATTGATAAAAGTTTAGTTATAATTCAGATATTTTTTATTTAAATTTTAATAATTTTTAAGTAAAATTATGAGTGATTTATCTTTAATGTATATCTTAATCTCAATTTAGATGATCTATTTTTTATTAAACTAAGAAAAAAAATTAGTCGAGATGCACTCAAATTGACAAAGACACATTTAATCATTGAAAAAAAGATCTAATTACAGTGTTTTAAAAGTAATTTTTGGTATTATATTTTTACTTTTTATTCAATAAATGTGACAAATAATTTTTTTAAAGCTTCACCGCGTCAACCCATTGCTTGTCAATTTGTCATGCCTATATTTATAGACCCCTCAGCCCTTCCAAGGTGCATCTCAACCTACCAGTTCTCTCCATAGCTATTTTTCTGATACCTTCTGAGCTTTTATATTGCGTCTACTTTGCCCAACACAGAGCTGAGCCTTAAGTTAATTTACCAAAAACCCGCCGCAACAAGCTTCTTGTACTTCCTCTCAGTTGGGTATTACATCAACAATGGCCATGCAGTCCTTCCTTGCAAGCTCAATGACCCTTGTCTCAGGTACAACTAGGGTTTCCCAGTTTGTTCCTTCAACCTATGTCCCGAGCTTGCAGAGGAATGCCAACTTCCGAGTCCGTTCCATGGCCGAGGTAGGTCTCCAAATTAACCATCTGAATTGCAGATAGTTGTTCTAAATTTAAAATAAATATCATTTCGATGCATTCTTGCGGTCATCCAAGAAACGGAATCGTTTTAAAAATACATATCAAACCCATTAAAATTGCAGTTTAGCCTTTGTAGATTATAGGTGTATTATTTTTATTTGTGCTTCCGACGGTGTGTGTTGGACTTGGATTTTGAATCTTAAACCCATACGTTAGGGGTTTAATGGTTGCCGATGTTTCTCGGGTTTAACTGATAACTGTGATTCACAGAAATGGGTCACAAAAGTGATTCTGGTTTGGAGAGATTCCTCGTTACAAAATAAAAAAATAACATGCAACTAAATAGTTACAACGAATGGATATCAAACAAGTTTTCTGGTTATTGTTTTGACATGATTTTGCTAACAGGATCGAGGACTAAGCGAGGGGTTTTTTTTTCCCCATAAAGAACCAAAATTGTTTTTGTTTTCAGCTTTTCTGGAAAACTAGACGTCATAAATGTTTCCAAACAGAACCCTAATCGTTTGGTTGTGCTTAGCAGAAAGGTGAAAAGGAAGAATCAAGCCCTGTCACTGCTCCATCCCTGACGCCTCCTCCTAAACCCGCCCCAGCAGCGAAGGTGATGACAACCTCATTAATAACACACACACACACACACAGAGTAGTCATTTTCTTTGATTTATGACTTTTGATTTATTCATACTGTATGGTAAGTTGTGTGAATATGCAGCAAAAACTTGGTACTATACTAAAAAAATATGGGTCGATTTAATTCAAAGAAGTAAAATTATGATTTAATGATATTAAAGTTACAATTTGGTAAGTTGCGTAAATTTGTAGCATAAATCTGAGTATCATACTGAAAAATTTGGGTCAATATAATTCAAAGAAGTAAAATGAGATTAAAGTTACAATTTCTTGTAGAGGATTAAAATTTGGGATTCGAAATTTAAAACTTGTGCTTGATCATATTAAGTTTCTCTTGATACAAAGTTGTTTGATTTTGATCTAAAAGCTTGTAAATTGCCTTGGAAAGTGGTGATTGAATTCGATCAATGAATAGAGATGGACAAAAATTTCATCATATCCATATTGTTTTCCATTCATGTACCATATCTGAAATAATCCCTTTTGGTGTTGTTGCCACTTAATCTGTGGATTTTGAGTTTAAATCCCCAAAAGTTGAGTGATAAACCAATTGGAGTTGGAGTTGGAGCTGAGCTTATAAGGCTCGATTGTTAAATGAACTTAAAAAATTATTCGAGCATGTCTTGTTTTCTATGTGAACAAGCTGGAGTAGCTCGAACCGTTTATCACCCGTACCCAAAAGTTGTTGACCATGAAAAGTTCTCTGAATTTGGTGGATTGTGTGGTTATATTTAGTGGATTTTCACCCATAAGAGCATCCAAGCATATCATTATCAGCCATAAGACCATTGTTTATAAGTGCTACATCATTATTTGACATGTTTTTAAATGTTACAGGTGAGCACAAAATTTTCCGATGTGTTAGCATTCAGTGGGCCGGCACCAGAGAGGATCAACGGCAGATTGGCGATGATCGGCTTTGTTGCTGCGATCGGGGCAGAATTAGCTAGTGGTCAGGATGTGTTCACCCAGTTATCGGACGGTGGGGTACCATGGTTCCTTGGTACCAGCATTGTGCTGTCACTGGCATCTTTAATTCCTCTGTTTAAAGGAGTTACCGTGCAATCTAAGTCAGAGGGGCTAATGACCTCAGATGCAGAGCTATGGAATGGTAGATTTGCTATGTTGGGTTTGGTTGCTTTGGTTTTTACCGAGTATTTAAAGGGTGGTGCCCTTGTGTAAAGGCTCAAAATAGTAGGTGTTCATTTAGTAAATGTATGGGAATGATCTTATGTTTTCATCCTTATTGGAGATTTGTCAAATGAAATAGAATCATATTTCTTCAAAGAAGAACCTTCTTTTTTTCATGCACTCCTTCAAAGGTCGGGTTTCATGCATACTTAATGAAAGGTTGTCACAAAAATAATTTGTACTCGTGTAGAATGTTTATTTTATTCATCCACCCGCACCCCAACCCCAATAGAAGAAATTTTGTTGATGTAAAACTCAAAAGTTCATCTTTATTAGAAGTCCGTTTATTAGTAAAGATGGTCCAATAAAATGGAGTAATTTCACCTCTTTTGTTACTTGTTTTTTTTTTTGAGCAAATAGTTTGTAAATTTATTTAAGTAAGAAAATGTTGGTTACTATCAAAGAAAAATGAAACCTTAAACTCAATAGGGGGCAACTGACTCGATTCACAGCATGAGAATTGGACAACGTTATTTCTGTCACCCAATAAATTGTCCTATTATTTGATTTGTATAATAATTTAAAATCTAGGTGTTTAGTAAAAAATTTAAAATCACCCACAGATTTGTATTACTTGATTTGTATAAAAATCTAAGATCTAGGTGTTTAGTAAAAAATTTAAAATCACCCACAAAAACGCTGATTTCTCAAGTAGACATCTCCTTTGTCACTTAAAATGAATAACTATACTTTACTATAAATGTAATACTACCAATTTATAGGGGTGTTTAAATTTTCGATTGACCACAATTTTTTATCCTATCTTACCTTATTGAACTATTAGCTGCAAAAATCGGGTAGGTATACAGAAAAATTTTTGATCTTTCGATTAAATCGGGTAGAAAATACGGAATACCCATCNTACCGTGCAATCTAAGTCAGAGGGGCTAATGACCTCAGATGCAGAGCTATGGAATGGGAGATTTGCTATGTTGGGTTTGGTTGCTTTGGTTTTTACCGAGTATTTAAAGGGTGGTGCCCTTGTGTAAAGGCTTAAAATAGTAGGTGTTCATTTAGTAAATGTATGGGAATGATCTTATGTTTTCATCCTTAATGGAGATTTGTCAAATGAAATAGAATCATATTTCTTCAAAGAAGAACCTTCTTTTTTTCATGCACTCCTTCAAAGGTCGGGTTTCATGCATACTTAATGAAAGGTTGTCACAAAAATAATTTGTACTCGTGTAGAATGTTTATTTTATTCATCCACCCGCACCCCAACCCCAATAGAAGAAATTTTGTTGATGTAAAACTCAAAAGTTCATCTTTATTAGAAGTCCGTTTATTAGTAAAGATGGTCCAATAAAATGGAGTAATTTCACCTCTTTTGTTACTTGTTTTTTTTTTTGAGCAAATAGTTTGTAAATTTATTTAAGTAAGAAAATGTTGGTTACTATCAAAGAAAAATGAAACCTTAAACTCAATAGGGGGCAACTGACTCGATTCACAGCATGAGAATTGGACAACGTTATTTCTGTCACCCAATAAATTGTCCTATTATTTGATTTGTATAATAATTTAAAATCTAGGTGTTTAGTAAAAAATTTAAAATATCCCACAGATTTGTATTACTTGATTTGTATAAAAATCTAAGATCTAGGTGTTTAGTAAAAAATTTAAAATCACCCACAAAAACGCTGATTTCTCAAGTAGACGTCTCCTTTGTTAAATGTAATACTACCAATTTATAGGGTGTTTAAATTTTCGATTGACCACAATTTTTTATCCTATCTTACCTTATTGAACTATTAGCTGCAAAAATTGGGTAGGTATACAGAAAAATTTTTAATCTTCCGATTAAATCGGGTAGAAAATACGGAATACCCATCAATTTTGACATTTCTACCATACCCTATCCACAAAAAAATATATTTAACTTTTTATATTTTTTTAGTAATTATAAGTGTATTTGTGTGGTATAATTTATATTATAGCATTGTTATTGTTGTGGATGTTTGAGTTGTTAAAACATATATATACTTATTTTTTGTGTAGGTTACGTGATTTGTGGTGAACTGGTGATCTATTAANTATATTTAACTTTTTATATTTTTTTAGTAATTATAAGTGTATTTGTGTGGTATAATTTATATTATAGCATTGTTATTGTTGTGGATGTTTGAGTTGTTAAAACATATATATACTTTTTTTTTGTGTAGGTTACATGATTTGTGGTGAACTGGTGATCTATTAGAACAGTTATGATTTTAATGTGTTTCATATAATTTAAACTTAAAATAATTGTTATTGTATTTATTTAACAATTAAGATGGATTGATGTTCATGCTTTCTTGTGATTTATTGTAATTGTTGTTGTAGTAGTTGTTTTAGGTTTTAGTGTTATTAATTTATTGTGTTATTAAATTAGTGCATGTTATTTAATTGAATTGTTAAAATGATCCAAATATTAATAGTTACGAAAGTGTTTACCCGACTTCCTACCCAATTAATCGGGTAGGAAATCGGTTAGGAATACCACACCTGTTCGAGTAGGATAGGTAAAAAAAAAATTCTTTCACAAAATATCGGGTTGAGAGACGCAAGATTATATTTCCTACCCATAAAGAAAGGCNATTAATTTATTGTGTTATTAAATTAGTGCATGTTATTTAATTGAATTGTTAAAATGATTCAAATATTAATAGTTACGAAAGTGTTTACCCGACTTTCTACCCAATTAATCGGGTAGAAATACCACACCTGTTCGAGTAGGGTAGGTCAAGAAAAAAAATTTTCACAAAATATCGGATTGAGAGACGAAAGATTATATTTCCTACCCATAAAGAAAGGTGAACACCCATACCATACCAGTTTATGCTGACTGTAAAATATGAACCAAAAACCCTTTAGTATTGTTATTATGCAGACACACTTCATGAATTTAACTCATCAATGAAAATTTGACGAGGCATCAATTTTTTTAAGAACACAATTTTTACTACTTTTTTTTTTAATGACAAGGAATTTGATTTTTTTATGAGTGAGCAAATTTTGGATGCACGTTCACGTTCCAAGACAAATCCAACAACAGAGGTATTGAGGTTGTTGAGAAAATATTGATTATAATGGAAAACACATCATTATAAATTAGTAATTACCTAANACGTTCCAAGACAAATCCAACAACAGAGGTATTGAGGTTGTTGAGAAAATATTGATTGTAATGGTGAAAACACATCATTATAAATTAGTAATTTTCTATCCATGTAATTCAATAACTATCCCATATAAATAAGTGGTCTTCAAAGCCTCTATAGCGGCCAGCTTATCCGATTAGTTTCTTTTGGGGCCATTTTTTTTTTTATTCCATTGTCCATGTTATTAAACCCACATTTGTCGGGTAAAAAAAATATTTTACAATTCGGATCTAACATAAATCCGAATGGATTTTCCCATATCCAAACTCGATATATCGGGGATGATTTTAGCTAATCTAATATGTATATCCCAATTTTCCCACCAAACAAACACGCCCTTAAGTGAATTAGTGTCGGTCCGTGGAAGAGTGAAAGGGTCACCACTACTGAGGACTTCCCCTTTAATCTTAGATAGGTCATTTGAGGATTCGCCACAATTTATAAAGTTGTGCTTAAATACTAGACTACTCTTTTCCGAAAATTTTGTGGGACCACATACCATTAGTTTTTGGTCGGAGGGGTTTATTGCAAAAAACCGCTAGGACGCAGGCTCCGAAGAAGGAAGCCCAACAAATATCAGATGCAAAGCTCCGTACCTTATTAAGATCATATTGGCATACTCTTCCAAAATATTACAAAAAATAAATCCCATTGAAGATGAGAGTGAGATACAACAAGGTCATTTATGTCATAGAACCATACGTGAACGTTACCGCTTATATAGCTCCCAGCCAGCGAGCACTTAGAACACCATTTTCTAAGTGCTTAGCCAGCCAGCCAGCAAGCACGTTGTGGGTTTGAGTTCATAAACAATTGAACACTCACTTCTCCTAAGAAGCGATTATTGTATTTGTATATGTTATAAATGGGAGTTTTATGCATTAACTATGATTTTTTACTTCCTTAAACGTAACCGTTGGACAACATAAGAGTAGTTTGAGTTTTGTTTTAGAGTAATATTATTTAAATTTAATAATTAGACATAACGGCGTGATTTCATATGAATTATTGGATCAATATCAAGTTCTGATGTTTGATAGGGTCTATAGTGAATTCAATGATCACAGTGAATTAGATCAATAAATTATGTCAATAAATTAAGTCCTAATAACATTACTTTTTATTTTATCAAGGTTCAGTTGATAAGTAAATGCACTTGTTAAATATAAATGAAACATTAATGTTCCGTTTGGTAGGGAGGATGGAAAGTAAGAGTGATATACTAACTATCATTCAAGGATGAAAAGTAGGAAGGATACACTTTCCTTCCTTTGTGTTTGGTTAGATGGATGAAAAATAAAAATAACTATTTTTTTTTTTGTGCTGGATAAGATTAGGGATGACAATCGAGTCGTGTCGTATCAGATTCGTGTTGAGTCATTACGGGTTTGTGTCGAATATTAGTCAACCTAACTTGACTCATTTAACTAATTGAGTCATGTCGAATTGCGAGTTAGCCTATTTATTTTCATGTCGAGTTCAAGTCGTGTCATCGTATTGAGTCGAAAATTTTATCATTAATGTATACATTTTATCATTGTATTTTTATATGAAATTAATGTATACATAATATATGTATATATAACAAATAAGATACATCTCAACACAAAAAATTAACTTTCTATCTACTTTCCTTCCGATTTTGAAGGGATTCATTTTGGTGAGTTGGAAAGAAAGTTAATTTATCTACTTTTCTATCATTTCTCCTTTTTTTGCTTATCAAACATGATTATTTTATTTATTCCTCCAACTTTTCATCCTCCCATTTTTCTATCGTACTAAACGGAGCATAATACAATACAAATGCTAAACGAAATTGACACTACAATACTAATTAAACCAATCTCAAGAAATAGTTCAAGTAGTAATATGAGCGAGTTGTAAATTCAGACATTCTGAATTCAAATTTTTGCAATTCTTTAAGTCAAGTTGTAAGAAATTTAACACTTATAAATATCTTAGTTCAGGTGTAAATGATCTATCTTTAATCAGATTGAAATAAAAAATTAATCGAAATGTATGAAAGTTAACTTGAACATCCTAGACCATTGAGAAAAAAAAAATGCTAATTAGACCGTCCTCATTTGGTCACGTGGAGAGACATTGGACATGCAAATGTGGGACTAATGGTGAAAAAGTTGGCATTTTTATGAGATTGTGACTAGAAGGTTCTAGAACAGTCCCAATCTATACCAACCTCGAACAATAATGACCACATAATCATCACTGGGTTGACGATGGGCCACGGCTCTACGGTCCATTTGTTGTGGTCATGCATTTTTTGTGGTACTTTGTAGGCCCAATTTGAAAACGTGGACCTCAAAATATCCACCACTTTGTCCACATTCCGTGCAGGCATGCATTTAACATATCTGGAAAAGTTTCTTGGCTGTATTGTGGTGGGGTGGGGGAATTCTACGGTACCGACTTGAGTACCGTACTGTCAGATATTATTTTTATGAAAAAATTATAATTTATAAAAGAATGGTTATAAGTTACAACTGCGTGAAGAGATCATGATTGATCACAAATACATATGATCGATCATGCACTTTTAACTTTTTTTTATGAGTTATAATNTTTATAAAAGAATGGTTATAAGTTACAACTGCGTGAAGAGATCATGATTGATCACAAATACATATGATCGATCATGCACTTTTAATTTTTCTTTTATGAGTTATAACTTGATCTTTAAAAATTATAATGTAGTATCAATCTTAATCGATCATGATCTCTAAAAATTATAACTTACACCTCTAAAAATTATAACTTAATTTTAAATGATTGTAAATTTCGGCACGATACCTCCTTTGCTACCGTAGTTTTTTCCATATTGCAGAGAAGTCCACTATTAGATGGGGGTGTAATTTGTGCACGGGTTGAGGGCATTAACTCTAGTTCATTTGTAGATATACAATTTTTAACTTTAATTTTAACTCAGTATTGTTCGAGTTGGTTTGGTCAAGTTTTAGTTGCCTAATTCGGGTTGTGTAAAGTTCTTTCATTTATAGTCTCAATTTTATATTTTTTACTTTTCTCATATTAGTTGCGTAAATTTTTTGGGTGGGAACACAAATATCTATTCCCGTTCCATTAAAATTTTTATTTTCAAACAACCAAGTCTACCTCTTTTATACCCATCTCATGTTAACTAAATTCACCACATGCTATATACACCCCTTTAATAACAAGTCCACATTTTATCTTCTCATAACTAGGGTTTCATTTCCTGTCTCATCTCATAAAACATTACACAAAAGAATTTTTTTTAATATGGGTTGATAAGTAAGATTAGTGCATCACTTCATGTATGTGTACATTATCTAATTCTATTATAACTTACGTCAAAATAACCTCTATTAGATTAACATGAGGAGGAGGAGTAGCTTGTGTTGCTATAGTGTGAATAACAATATTAAATTTTCTTTGAATGGACACAAACTAAATCAAAAAAATCTGTTGAGTATATCTACGAGAATAATTTATAAGTAATCAACAAATTTACAATACTTCGTTTTTCCTTCTTGTTGCAAACTTGTATAAACACACACACACACACACACATATATATATATATATAACTATACATATCACTAGAAAAATTCATATTGAAAAAAACTCATTGGTATGGAGTGTATAAGAAACAATAATGAATGAAACCCTAATTTTGAAAAGATAGAAGGTGAACTTGTTATTAAAAGGGTATGTATAGCATGGGATGGACTTGATTAATATGAGATGGGTATAGAATGAGTAAACTTAGTAGTTTGATTATAAAAATTTTGATGAAGTGGGAATGGATATTTGTGGGGGTGGAAATAATCTCACCCAAACTTCTTGCACCATTAATAATCCTTATAAATCATGCTCTACTCTCCCTTTAAATAATAATAATTACAAATATGTATTTATATTTTATTTTTATATTATTTATATAAATGCAATACATGCATTTGGGTTGAACTCAGGTTGGATTCGAATTAGGTTCGGGTTAAACCTGGAAACTTGAGCTCTTAACTCAAATCTTGGCTGAATTTAATTCGAGTTGATGTTTTTCAATCCTAACCTTAACCCTAACCCTAAAAATCTCAACCTTAACACTATTTTTTTCGGGTTGAATTCATGATTCACCCAAGTTACACCCCTACTATTACAGATTCATTTTGGTATTGAAAAGTATTTTTTTTGGGTATTATATCTCAATTTTTTTATTAATGAAAAAATCGTGTGTATAATTTTTATTTATTTATTATTTTTCAATCATTGATCGAAACTTATCCAATTCAAGCGTTCATATGTGAACTTACAAAATTTCGATGAAATCACAATTAAATCAAATATTACTATTTATTATATCCAAACTCATTAAATGTAATAAAAATTATACAAATTCAAATTAATAATCAAAAGTAAAAATTTATCAACAATGCTACATACACTATGTTTTTGCACCACCTCAATACCAACTATTAAACCGGTGGGTCCTGTTGAATGCTTTGAATATTTTAAAATTCAGACCANTGCCTAATTCGGGTTGTGTAAAGTTCTTTCATTTATAGTCTCAATTTTATATTTTTTACTTTTCTCATATTAGTTGCGTAAATTTTTTGGGTGGGAACACAAATATATATTCCCGTTCCATTAAAATTTTTATTTTCAAACAACCAAGTCTACCTCTTTTATATCCATCTCATGTTAACTAAATTCACCACATGCTATATACACCCCTTTTATAACAAGTCCACATTTTATCTTTTCATAACTAGGGTTTCATTTCCTGTCTCATCTCATAAAACATTACACAAAAGAATTTTTTTTAATATGGGTTGATAAGTAAGATTAGTGCATCACTTCATGTATGTGTACATTATCTAATTCTATTATAACTTACGTCAAAATAACCTCTATTAGATTAACATGAGGAGGAGGAGTAGCTTGTGTTGCTATAGTGTGAATAACAATATTAAATTTTCTTTGAATGGACACAAACTAAATCAAAAAAATCTGTTGAGTATATCTACGAGAATAATTTATAAGTAATCAACAAATTTACAATACTTCGTTTTTCCTTCTTGTTGCAAACTTGTATAAACACACACACACACACACACACATATATATATATAACTATACATATCACTAGAAAAATTCATATTGAAAAAAACTCATTGGTATGGAGTGTATAAGAAACAATAATGAAAGAAACTCTAATTTTGAAAAGATAGAAGGTGAACTTGTTATTAAAAGGGTATGTATAGCATGGGATGGACTTGATTAATATGAGATGGGTATAGAATGAGTAAACTTAGTAGTTTGATTATAAAAATTTTGATGAAGTGGGAATGGATATTTGTGGGGGTGGAAATAATCTCACCCAAACTTCTTGCACCATTAATAATCCTTATAAATCATGCTCTACTCTCCCTTTAAATAATAATAATTACAAATATGTATTTATATTTTATTTTTATATTATTTATATAAATGCAATACATGCATTTGGGTTGAACTCAGGTTGGATTCGAATTAGGTTCGGGTTAAACCTGGAAACTTGAGCTCTTAACTCAAATCTTGGCTGAATTTAATTCGAGTTGATGTTTTTCAATCCTAACCTTAACCCTAACCCTAAAAATCTCAACCTTAACACTATTTTTTTCGGGTTGAATTCATGATTCACCCAAGTTACACCCCTACTATTACAGATTCATTTTGGTATTGAAAAGTATTTTTTTTGGGTATTATATCTCAATTTTTTTATTAATGAAAAAATCGTGTGTATAATTTTTATTTATTTATTATTTTTCAATCATTGATCGAAACTTATCCAATTCAACCGTTCATATGTGAACTTACAAAATTTCGATGAAATCACAATTAAATCAAATATTACTATTTATTATATCCAAACTCATTAAATGTAATAAAAATTATACAAATTCAAATTAATAATCAAAAGTTAAAATTTATCAACAATGCTACATACACTATGTTTTTGCACCACCTCAATACCAACTATTAAACCGGTGGGTCCTGTTGAATGCTTTGAATATTTTAAAATTCAGACCAGACCATGCTACATTAGATGGTATAGGCACTGTAATGCTTGTATCATTATTGAAAATTTATACCTGATTTAAATCAGATTTGGATCCAATTGCTTGTCATTCCTATATTTATATGAGTAAATATTCAATGTAACGGTGATATCATGTTATCATTGTCACTTGATATCATCAATCAAAAATAAAACATGAAATAGGCAAGGTGAACCTACTTGAATAATTATTGATTTACATAAAAGAAAAGTGACTAGTTACTAGCTTTCATGGCCAGATAGTGATTGATTTATATGAGATCTAATGGTATTCGAAATCAATTGACCTACCTACAAAATAATTTGGGGTGTGGCTTAGGGGGAATGATGATGAGCCTAGGAGACACAAAGCGTGTTGGGTGTAACAAGTGAGTCAAAGACAACAATACGAGTGATTCACTTATAAATCGAATGATTAAGGTTATGTTCATTGTAAGAAAAACTCTTGTTTTTTGAAAATTGTATTATTTAAGAGAGAGAGTTGTTGTCGCAAGGTATTTGGCTATAGTCCTTTTATAGAGTATTTCTTAGGTTACTACAGAGTGATCTTTTTCCATTCCTTTACACAATGACATCGTTTGCTATTTATACATCCTATTACTAGGGTTTTGCGGTGATTCCTTTCCGCACTGATTTTGTGGTCTCCTCCTTGTTTGTCCTGTTGCTGATCTTGTCATTCCTAATGCTTTTATTTACCCATTTTGCCTTGAACAAAATACGTGAGTTATCTCCACATCGGCAGATATTCGTTTGTAAGTATTGTCCTCTTATCTCTTGTTTACGTGTTACGGTACGACCATTTGTGAACTACTTGGTGCCGAGCTCTCAATTCCCGAGCAGGTATTAGTACCGAGCTTTTTGATGCCAAGTTAACATCTATTTTGAGCTGAATTATTCTGACCTTCTATGGAGCTGGGCTATGGTTCAACTCGGGCACGGTGAATGTTGCTTTGATGAGGCGTTTGAGTTGACTTGTGCGAGTCCAAAAGGATTTTGGGTTTTGGAAAGGGCCTAAATTTAAGGAAAATTTAAAAGTCAATCTCCTTATATGGACTTATTTTGACTTAAATCTGTCAAAAAAAATTATTTGTTATGGAGTCTATTTTTTGTTAATTTTATCATACTATCCATTTATTTTAGAAGTGAAATAGAACTAAAAATTAAAAACTCCTAAATCTTAGGAGTTTAACTAATATTACNTATCATACTATCCATTTATTTTAGAAGTGAAATAGAACTAAAAATTAAAAACTCCTAAATCTTAGGAGTTTGACTAATATTACAATTTTTTCTCTCTCATATCTATCTATATCTATATATAGGTTAAGAGTTTGACTAACATTAAAATTTTCTCTCTCATCTTTATATATATCTATATATAAGTTAGGTATACGTATATATATAATAACATTAAAAATAAAAAATAGTAACATTTAAATATAAAAACAAGTTATCATTTGGACACAAAAAATAATACATTTAAACACAAAAAAATAGTAACATTTAAACATAAAAAAAATTGAAACATTCAATATTAATATTTTTAAAAAATAACAATAGTAAGGTGTTCAATAAAAATATTAATATGTTCAACAAAAATAGTAATATGCTTAACAAAAACTGTAACATATTTAACAATAATTATTTCTTTCAAATTCAAACGCAAAAAATAGTATTATTCAAACACAAAAAATAGTAATATTCAAAAACAAAAAAAATAGTAACATTGAATATTAATATTTAAGAAAATAACAGTAATAACATGCTCAATAAAAACAGTAACATGCTCAAAATAATAGTAACATACTCAACAAAAGTAATAACATGAACAATAACATAATAAAAAAAATAGTAATATGAAACATTCAATTTAACAAATTAACCCCCACGAAAAATACCACAAATTATAAAAAAATAAAAAATTAACAAGGATCAGAGATTCTCATCCGTTTACCCACAAAATTGACATAATTCATAGAAAATTAAAAGATAAACATTGATGAAACAACACCACTAGCTGATCGTAGAGAGAGAGCTTTGAATTTGAATTTTAAATTTATAATGGAGATTTTATTGACATATTTTAATTGACATTGAATTCAGGGATAATTATATCCAAAATAGGAAATTAATTTAACTTTCTTTCAAGGAAGGGTATTTTTAAGATAAAAAAAAATGGACTTAAATTATTACGTATAATTTTAAACTTCTTATAAGTTTTCTTGTAGGACTTATCTCTAAACAAATACATTTACGAGGACTCATTTCCAATTTTCGCTAAATTTTTAAATCTATTATCACGAGGATCCATTTCATTACTTGTTTGCAAATTATTAATTGATAATGTCATATAATAATGTTAACGTAATTGGATATTTTCTCTATATATAGACCCTCACCCTTCACACAACTAAAATCACAGCACCACTTCCCAGCAACCATCCTCTACCTGCCCAAACACAGAGCAAAGCCTTTAGTACTACAACAAGCTTCTGGTACTTCTTCTCAGTTGGGTATTTACATCAACCATGGCCATGCAGTCCTTCCTTGCAAGCTCAATGACCCTTGTCTCAGGTAGCACTAGGGTTTCCCAGTTTGTTCCTTCCATCTATGTACCGAGCTTGCAGAGGAATGCCAACTTCCGAGTCCGTTCCATGGCTGAGGTAGGTCTCCAAACTATCTGACTTGCAGATCACTGATCTGATCAAGGTTTTAAAATTTTCGTTTCGCTTCATTATTTCGATCACTTAAAAATATTGAAAACAAAAATGTTTGAGAATAATTTTCAAAATATTTCAAAACATTGGGTTAAATATATCAAATCCACATATATTGCCCAAACTACTCAAAAATATTCTTTTTTTGGTTTCGCTGGCAGGACTGTCAAGAATGTCCAGACCATGTGAATTTTGATTAATTTTTTTTTCAATTTTGTCAAAGATAGATAATTTACGTCGAGATTAAGATATGATGAAAGATATATTTAATGCTCAATTTTATCACCATTTAAACTACTAAAAAATATTCAAAAATACTCAAAACATTGGGACGTTAATTCAATCATTGATTCATCTCAATCTTCTTCGAAATAAAAATATTTTGATGCTATCTACAATATATTGAAGGTAGCTTTTCACTGTTACCTCTTTCGTGGGAAAACAAAACCCTAATCGTCTGTGTTTTTGCTTAGCAGGAAGGTGAAAAGGAAGTATCAACTCCTGTTAGATCAAAGGTGATGACAACGTCATGAGGAATAGACACACAAGTCATTTTGTTTGGTGTATAGCTATTAATATATTCATAGTTTGAGGGAGTTGTGTGTATTAGTTGGAATATGACCAATATCATCATACTAGGAACAAAATGTGTTAATTTAATTTAAAGAAATGAAATTCTGACTTAAATGAGATTTGAGGTACGAAATAGAAATTTTTTTTTGTTATTTGAAGTGATTATTGGTTTTTTTTTATTTTTTATTTTTGATTCAACGGCCGGGAGTATCCAGACTAACTTACGTGTATTTCTGTTAATTCTTTTCATGGCTCGATCAAAGGTAGATTATTTACGANGAAATGAAATTCTGACTTAAATGAGATTTGAGGTACGAAATAGAAATTTTTTTTTGTGATTTGAAGTGATTATTGTTTTTTTTTATTTTTTATTTTTGATTCAACGGCCGGGAGTATCCAGACTAACTTATGTGTATTTCTGTTAATTTTTTTCATGGCTCGATCAAAGGTAGATTATTTACGCCGAAATTAGGAAATTTATAAAGAATAAATTTCATACGATTTAGTTTTAAGGAGTTTATAAAGAATAAATTTCATACGATTTAGTTTTAAGGAGTTGTTAAGATTTGAATTTAAGACTGAGTTTACGGCTCGTCTCTCTGTGACTTGAGTTACCTCTCAAATTTCACAAATATACTTTTGTTTCAGTTTTATTCTTGACGGATTATCAATCATTAATTGGTGGGAGATTTTTTTGTATATAATAGGGTTATAATGGGTGACCCTTAAATGCATGTTGTGATTGGTGAAAAAAAAAATTAGAGAAAAAATTGATAGGAGGGGATTTTAGTATGATGTGGGTTTTATTATCATTATTTTATAAATAATGCTATTAAGACTTAAAAATTTAACCTAATATGTTAATATAATAATATGAATTTATTATAACTATTAAATTAACACAAAATTTTAATGTTTGAATGGAGTTACAATAAATTAGATACTATCAGCATTACTCTTATTTAATATCAACATCATTGTCTAAGGTGTAGCAATTGATTACAGGTCAGCACAAAATTTTCGGATGTGTTAGCATTCAGTGGTCCAGCACCAGAGAGGATCAACGGCAGATTGGCGATGATCGGCTTTGTTGCAGCGATCGGGGTAGAATTGGCCAATGGTCAGGATGTGTTCACCCAGTTATCGGACGGTGGGATACCATGGTTCCTTGGCACCAGCATTGTGCTGTCACTGGCATCTTTGATCCCTCTGTTCAAAGGGGTCACTGTGCAATCTAAATCAGAGGGGCTAATGACTTCAGATGCAGAGCTGTGGAATGGGAGATTTGCTATGTTGGGTTTGGTTGCTTTGGTTTTTACTGAGTATTTGAAAGGGGGTGCTCTTGTGTAAGGGCTTAAAATATTGGGGGTCATATGTTAAATGTATGGGAATGCTATTATATGTTTTCATCCTTAAATGGAGAGATTTGTCAAATTGAAAAATAATGCCCTTCTTTTTCCTGCATTCTTCTAAATGTTATGCTACCTTCTTTTTTTTTTTTTTTTGATTCAACAATCAAGAATGTCTACATTAATTTATGCATATCTCGATTAATTTCTAAGGGTGTAACTTGAGTTAGGCAACCCGATTTAAATCCGAGCTCAATTCGAAAAAATTAGGACTTAGACAAGAGTTTTTAATACTTGGGTTAGACTTGGGTCAAAAAATTCTAACCCGAATTCAATTTGGGTTGGTCTCGGGTTCATGGGTTCAACCCGAATCCGACAAATAAAAAAAATATTATATATATATATATATAAAGGGTTAACACTGATAAAATCATTTTTGTTCTATCGTTATCTGTCTCTCTAAGATTATTTTGGGCTCTATCCAAACTAAACCCGTAAAATAACCCAAAATTAGTCCAAAATCATTAACTCGAATTCAACCCAAACCCCCCNTTTGTTCTATCGTTATCTGTCTCTCTAAGATTATTTTGGGCTCTATCCAAACTAAACTCGTAAAATAACCCAAAATTAGTCCAAAATCATTAACTCGAATTCAACCCAAACCCCCATGAATTAAACTCAAGCAATGCTCGAGTTGAGTTTCTCAACCCGAAATAGGATTAAAGTTAGGATTATAATTTGATTGTCCAATCCGCCCGAGTTACACCGCTACTAATTTCATACCCTCATGTCAAAGGCATACGATCCACGTTAAGTCTAAAATATTCATAAGAAATAAATCTCTTATAACTTAACTTCATGAAATTATCAAAATTCAAATTCATCACGTCTAAATTTACAGGTAGTTCCTATGTTTCTATTATCACTTGTACTACCATTGAAATTAATGTGCAGCTACATCGAAAATAGATCCTCTTGAAAGGCATAAATTGTTTTTTTAACAGTTCAATTCCATCTAAGCTGTTTCTAATTTGGGCCATAGAGCCTCATTTTTTATTTTTTTTGGAAGGGAGAGGAAAAACTTGGGTCTTTAACCTCAAGAAGACAAANAATTCCATCTAAGCTGTTTCTAATTTGGGCCATAGAGCCTCATTTTTTATTTTTTTTTGGAAGGGAGAGGAAAAACTTGGGTCTTTAACCTCAAGACGACAAAACCTTGACAAGNTTGTTTTTTTAACAGTTCAATTCCATCTAAGCTGTTTCTAATTTGGGCCATAGAGCCTCATTTTTTATTTTTTTTGGAAGGGAGAGGAAAAACTTGGGTCTTTAACCTCAAGAAGACAAAATAAAGAATATCATTGGACCAAAGGCCGTTGAATGGATTACATGAGCCAAACCTGATAATATACCCACGACAGATCCGGATTCGGATTCATTTGTAACTTTTTTCTTCCATTTTTTCTTAATTTTCTCAATGGAGAGAGAGAGAGAGAGAGAGAGAGAGAGCACTTCACATTTTAGAGTATGCATATCATAAAACTGGATTTGAGGCAGCTCTCTTATTCATTACATTGGAGATGCCTCAAACCCAACTAATAGCAAAAGCCCCTCAACACTCTTTCAGACATATAAACATAAAAGAATTATAAGAATAAATTTATGCTCTTCATCTGTGAATATATACATAAACGGGAGTGACAGTCTTTTAGTGGGGTTATCTTCCATTCATACCAATGCCTCTACCTGAGTTCCATGCCCATTCAATCCAGTCATCTCACCTTGTTGTCGCTGCTCGGACTCGCTTCCTGTATAATTATCCTGTTCCCCCACAATTACCAACCAGGTCAAGTTATACAAAGGTCAGATCTATGGGCACAAAATTGTCTTTGTTAAATAGAGACAGCGAATATAGTTTTAAAAACAGCACAATAGCTTTATTATAGAGGTTAAATTGTCAAATAGTGGTTACATCATCTCCCTTCCTCGCACTATGCTCATCAAAGTCTTTTTGAAAAGGAACTAGAATTAGAGTTCAGCTCAAGACAATACTGTATCTAATAGTCACCTCCCCAGAAACTAAGAAACTCAATCTACACTCTGGCCTAAACGAAATGTGGTGTTAACAAGAATGCGTAAACATAAAACCCTAGTCAATTCTAAACCCCTAAACGAAAGTGACAAATCTAAATAAAAAACAATCAATGCAATGAAGTTGTTCGTTTTAGGCAGAAACCTTTAGGGTAGGGTGGGTGGGGGGATGAACGAAGATGTTGTGTTCCTTTAGGTACCAGTTGGCTTTGATTGTAAAGTCTTTGGGTACACAAAATTAGAGATGCCTTCATCAAGGTTCACGTTAACTATGGAGATGAGCGAGTATACAAACGAAAAAATCAGACAACACGGTACCATAAAATATATATAGCGGAAAGTGCAAAACAAACATTGGATAAGTTCATAACATATTTGGAGCATTTTATTTTGATTTTTTTCACAATATACACACCCACACCTATCCAAGTAGGGCCCCAAAAGGGTTGCACCCATCACTGACACTAAATAAGATGCTTGGATCATATAAAGGGACATAAAATACTTACTTCTACAGGGAGGTCAACTGGGAACAAATTTATGCTTCTGGGATAAAAACTGAAACCACTGCAGAAAAGGCATGTCAGAAGATGAAGTAATCAGCCTGGAGGTAAATACAATAAATAAAAAAAATTCATTAAGTCCCCAAAGTGGATTGGACCAGATCAAACATGAAGTTTCTAAACATGCAAAGCGCGACAAGCCAGAATGAATGGACATTATACAAATTTATTGGCACAAAATTATAGGGAGCAACAGAATGAAATTCTGGTGACGTAGCAGTATATCTTCCCTTTTTATCTTATTTACGGAAGGGTCAATGTAGACAAAAATTGGGCGTCCATTCTAACTGCCCAAGTAATGCTTACTCCTACAAGCCTGGACACTTCATTTTTGCCAAGAGTGTTGGTATCGGATACACCAAAATGAGTGTCTGGTTATTTTCTTACTATATTTTTTTTGGACAAGTTTTGAATACATGACATGAAACACGATCAACACGTTTTGAGTTTTTTTAAAAAACTTATCAACAAAGTTTATAAATAAGGAAGCTATTTTTGTAGTATTAAAGAGATACGAGTTAAAAGATATAATAATAAAAAAAAAAAAGTTATAATCACTACATGGATTTAGGACCACCGATATAAACATAATTTTGTACACGATTACGAAATTACATACAAAATGAGATACACCTTTTATATGAAAGTAATGTGATGAGAAATAAGGTTCTGAAACTGAGCCCTTTGAAATTAAATGAAAATTAAGGTTATGATATGGAACATTTTTTAAAATTAAAATTGTAGTTTTCATTGATTGTTGGACCATGGATGTTTATGGTGAGTGCATTGGTTCAATATTTTATTTTTTATTCAATGATTTCGTAATGTAAATTGTTAGGATCATAGAAATGATGAATTCAATGATTATTGTTAATATATATTTATTTCATCATATGATCATATATATACACACATAGTATTTAGCATGTTTCCCAATGTGTTGATGTCCTAATTTTTGAAAAATTTTGTGTCAACATGTCTGTTATATCGTGTCTGTGCTTCTTAGGTAAAGTCCTGGATTCATCTGCGGAGTGAAGTATACCTGCGAGTCACAACTAGCTGCCAAACATAAGGAATGAAAAACTCCTCGGGGTGACTCTCTTGTTCGTATGTAAAGCGTAATTGAGTAAACATCTGTCAAAAAAACTCAATTACAGAATACATAGAAATGATATCACAAAAGGTGTAAACATCAGATAAGACAGTTAATACAAACATTTGCTTTATACCTTCATTCCTTCACCTCTCCAAGATCGACAATTAATGATTATGACTTGGAGTACTTTCTCCACAGACCATTCACCATCCATTTTATGGGCATCCATGCGGCTATTGAAAAAATCCAAGACCTACAAATCAAGGACAGTTTAGCAACTGTCAACTAACCTTCCCATTTTATTAAAATTTTGCAAATGTACAAAAAAAAATAATAATAAAAAGGGTTCTAATTGCAAAGACTGTTTCACATCCTCGTACATGCAAGCGTGCATCATTTCTTAAAATAAAAGATCAGGTGCTTACATTAAATATGTTCTCAAGCAGCTCAATAAAGCGTGGATGGTCCTTGAAAGGCTGAAATACCTCCTGTCTGTGCATAATTGCATAAACAACCTGTCCCAATGTAGACAATGAAGCATATGTAACACATGGGAAAAAAAAGAATTGTGTATCACATCAGTAGTATATAGTTGTCAAGTATTGTTGTGTGTGTGTCAGGAGAAACTAAAAACTGATACCTCGGGATTCCGCGGCAATGCATAAGTTAGGATTGCATTCAATATTTCTAGAACAATTCTCAGGAAGTCAGTATAAATATACAATTCCGTTGACTGCAACAAATGGAATCTAGCTTAGCAATACAACATTCTAAAGCTCATATTGAAGCCAGATAGTATTGAAAGTGTGCTGGTAATTAGAAAAAAGACAGTACTACCATATCTTCTGGAAGGCTGTCACCTTCTCTTAAGTCACCATTGCCTATATGCATCTTGTCGTTTTTCTGCTCTGCTAATTTGTTGTACCTGGATTTTAATTTGCATTGAAAAAAAACATAAGAGACCCAACTGGAAGCCTAAGGAAGTTAATAAGCTATTAAGAATTCAATATAATAGAAATATGGCATGGTAGTAGAACAACAGCCACATGAAGCAAGGGACGTACTTGCGTGCGAGCATATCGAAAAGGCTGACCAATCTCTGTGATGAATATGCACTTAGACGGTGGACATGAGGTGCCATGTTCGCCAAGGTTGCAAGACAATTTGTATGTAGATAAACATCCTGTTCCAATTGAGTGTTACATATTGGGGATGACTTCGTGAAACTCACAGGAATTTTTCAATCCCTATTTTCATGTGTTAAATCTCCACAGGTTTGTTGAAATATTTATCAACTAGTCATAACCCGTGCCTGAAGGCACGATAAAATATAAAATTCGAGAGTCCAAAAAATCGAACCCACTATATTAAATTTTTTCAAAATATATTAACTAAAAATTAATTAACTATTAAATGATTAGATATATAATAGAAATGAGTAGTGTGATATTTTTAGGGAGGAAATATATAAATGATTAAATATGTGATAGAAATGAGTGATGTAATTTGACGTTTGAGCCAGACAAAGGGATGATAGGTGAGGTAAGTGATTGGTGATGATTTTGAGAGGGAAAATATGACTGGGATAAAATTCAACAAAACTTCTGTTTTATTATATAGATATGTAAACTAACTACATAATGATTTACATCATAGAAATTATAGTTAACATCAATGACCAAATTGACGGTCACATCCATAAAGCTATCAATAATACTACTGTTAACTCATTTATGTGCTAAGAAGTAGGTCTACAAGGTCTTCTGCATGAAGCTCATTCTTCTCTGATTATTGATTAGACCAATTTTGTAATGCAGGCAAGCAGGAGATACTGGCGCATTACAAAAAAGACCAGCCTAAGTGGTCATAAAATTAAGAAGGATTTGGTGCATCACAACATATGCAAAGTTTCCATTCATCACTTTCACATTTCTAAATCATGAGATCCTGAGATGGAGAAGTATGTTGTTCTCTGTTCCTTTTACTTCTGGTTCATAATTTTTTTTCAAGAAAAAGCAATATCTTCTCTCTTCCAACGGGGTCTGTTAGTGCAAATGTTCTTTTTTCGTTCTGATACAATCCCATCCTTTAATTCATAACAAGTAGAGAACTACAAAATGTCAATACGGATTGGACATTACTTTCAGTTTTAAAGCATTGTCTTGTTCTAATATAAAGGAAAATGACTACAAATCTGGTCCCCGCTAATTGAAGGTGCTAGATGGAGTGAACCAGAGTAAAACCTAACCTTCAGTGTTATTTGCATAAAGCAGTTACCCGTAGATATTTAATCCACAACCACACGGTTGTTTGCCAGCAAATAAATGAATTTTCTAAAACAGGAAAACATTTATTTTAATGATTAATGAGGTCCCAAAGTTCTGCATACAGTCAAGAGATAATTTCAACCCTAGGTTGGTATACAATCTTTTATGAAAGAAAAGATTGAGAATTATGAACTATGAAAGAAATATACAATCCTTTGGTCGGATTTGCAGGACTTCAATTGGAGTTGAGAAAATATTGAGAAATTTTATTTTATGAAACAAAAGAAAATATACAATAAAGATACACAGATATCTACTAAAATTTCTTCAGGACAAATATCTCTTTGTTTTCTCCCTTTATATCATGCCTCGTGAATATTTCTTCAGGTAAATATCTCTCTGTTTCTTCCTGACAAAGATACACAGATATCTACTAAACTTTCACCAAATATAGTTTTTTTTTTATTGGCATCAACAACAATCCTAACAAATGACAATCAGCAAATTGGCAAAATCAGACAACGCAATTTCATAATGAAACATTCAGATGTGGTCTGTTATATGACTCATATCATCCATATCACTTTTCAACTTAAGCAAGAAATCTACCACACCAATCTTAGAAAACTCCCAATATATATTTCATTTTTAGATATCACTTCTCAACTGAAGCAAGAAATCTACCACACCAATCTTAGAAAACTCCCAATATATATTTCATTTTTAGATATCACTTCTCAACTGAAGCAAGAAATCTATCACGTCAATCTTAAAAGGCTCCCAATATATATGTAAACATAGAAATTTATGCTGAAATAGATTCATCAGATCATACCCGCAGCTTAGACAGGTTGTACTTCACAGTCCTTATTAGAATTATGACCATGAGAGAGCCAAGAGACGTTTCATGAAGACGGCGCTCCTGGTACCAAGGGACACTAGGCAGTATCTGTTTCAATAAAAACTTAGAAAAAATGATCCTATGGAGATAGATAAATAAATCCGTACAAACACACTCCTTACCAGCTTGTGAATGCTGGCATTGAAAGAGGAATCCTGACTTAGTATAAGAAGTATAATCAACACCATATAGATTTGATTGGATGTCCTTCTCGAGACATTATATAGCGTTTCCAGCATGGGCAACAACTGTTTATATCATTGTAGAAACATGTGGTAAACAAACTGTGTGGGATTGAGTAACATAAGTTCAATCATACAATAAAACAATAAAAGCATATATTTTATTAAGGCAGATGTTAGATGATTCCCCCCCCCCCCCCGGGCGGGGGGGCCCCTTTTTTTTCTCTTTTCCTGGTAAGAACAAGTGTCATATGGGCATATGTGAAACCACAACAAACGTAATAGCAAACTTCGGTCAAACAGCACACGATACTAATTGAAGTTATAAATGCTCAGAAACCGCAGTCCATAATACATCTAATTGTTAGAATCTAACACACTTTCTGTTCTACTAATCTACAGATATGGTGAGTTTATATCTGAGAAATCTTTTGCAAAAGTTATGTGATGAAGGACTACGCGTGCTTTATTATCTCTTCATATCACGCAGATATTTTTTATCTTTTGCAAAAGATATATATGATGATTGACTATACTTGTTCTAGACTTATAGTACGCAATAACCTCAACCCCAACTAACAGAAAAAAAATGTACTTGCTGCTTCATACCAATGTATCTAGATCAGTCCGCACCAAAACATATTCCAGAAAGTCTGAGTTCCCCTGCACCAGTGAGTAAAGCAGAAGGACAGCAGTCTCATCAGCCAAGCACCTAAGGAGACAGAACAAGGTGCATCATACTCTAGAAACCGAAAGGATAAATACAATTTGATGATGGTGACCTGTACAAAGTATATGTACACTGTACATGTGTGCGCGCCCACGCGTTGAGTGAGAGAGAAAGGGGGGTGGGGGGGCGCAAGAGAGTAGCAAGTTTGTGCGTTTTCAGTTTCTGTTGTGGATTATAACTCAGACTAACAAAACAAAATCAAAATCACCTATTAACATCCACAAAGGTTCATATAGCAACTTTTCATTGTGGTAGTGGAAGGATGAAAAAGAAATGCAGTAAGAGTCAAGAGAAGAATCAATATGTAATACACGTGGCAAAAGTAACATAAGGATCATATAGGCAAGCTCTATCTTGGGTAAACTAAAATAAGAATCTTCTGCAGTAAAATCTTCTTTGTGCTTATGCACGTTGTAGAAGCCGATGATGATCAACTGTTATTAGGGTGGAACCCTATGCTCCAATAGCTTGGATGATGAAATTGAATGCAAGCTCTAATAAACAAAATTTTAAAAATTCCAAACATATGACTAAATTTAAATGTTCAAACAGAGGAAAAATTGGTAAATGTGGCCCAATTTTGAACATCTAACTTTAGTTTATGAGTGCAATTTTCCAGTACCGAGATAGAATAGACACTCACATGCCAAGAGTATCAAAGAGAGAAGCAAAAGGTAGTCTCACAAGTGGGCCATTGTGTGCATTCCCCTCAACATCCACTCGATCAACTGCAACAAGACAAAAACTTAGTTCCAAAAAAATTTGTTGTAGCAATTGAAAGATTACAAGAAAAAGAATCTCACATTCGATATCTCGAGCATTCTCTAAGGCCTTGCAATAAGGGTTTTCAGAAAAACATGTTTCTTCTTTTGGTGGAGAATCTGAACTGGGAATGCCCTTAATTCTATCTTTCACCGATTCCACCAAAACGCATTTACGATAATGAACGAGTACAAGTAAAATATTAAGGCTGCTGTCTGCCAAATGACTTGTTGAAGCTTCACCACTTGAATTGGCAAAGAAACTAAATGGCAATAGCACAAAACTTGCTGCAGTTCAAAATGAAAAAAGCAGCTTAAATTAGAAAATTACGTCAAAGTTCTCAAAACAAACAGAAGCATTAAACAAAAAAATACAAATTATACTTGAAAAAAAATCTGGTATAAAAGCCTGGTGTGATAAGGTGGGGATAGATTTGAAAATAATGGAAATTTAGAAACCCAACAAGAGCATGAGAATGTAGCTGCAAAATAGCAAAATCAGTACTAATTATAGCAAAAACCATGTAATTCTAGCTCTCCATTTTGAACAATGAGATCACAAGATAAAGGAAGAATCAAAATTTAACTACTTTGATCATTCACAAGACTTTTCACCCCATTGAAATGTCTCCATAGAGAGAGTACATATATAAATAAAAATCATGATTATTACTAAACAAAAAACATAAAAAGGATCTCCATACCGGCTGCAGAACCAACTCTCTGCAGGACACCAGGCTGGTTTCCTTCAGAAAATAGGTTATAAGACGAACTGCTTAATGCAAACCGGAGTTGTGTGATGTAATTAAGTAACAGTTTGCGAACAATCAAACCAACCAAAGAACTTTCCTGAAAATAAACCGGCACTTCAACATACCAACTATAATATCAAAAGATTGGCAGTTTTAACTTCAAGGAAAAGTGGGAATCCTTCTTCTTACCTGAGCCATCGCTGCATCAATGAAAGGGTGAACATCGTTTGGTCCCGGTGATGGCCCAGAAAGAAGCTGAGTAGACATTGTGATGAGCATGAAGTTAAGCAGTTCCTGGTGTAGGAGATATGTGTTGGCACTTGCAAAAAGAAATGGGCATAAAATCAGGGAAACAATATAAATGAAGTTGAACATCGAGAAGCATATTGACCAATCAATAACATACCTTACATCTACTTTGGCAATGAAACTCAGCACACTATGCATAACCAGATTTTCGATATTTTGATCTGATTTGAAAGATGGGAAAAATGCCGAAGTTAGGGAATAGAAACACAAATCATCAAACACCCATGTTCCAAGAATGGCCCGAAACTGAAAATTGGAGAATGTACCACAGACCCCCTAAACAGATAGTTCCAAATACTAACAAAACCAAAAACACCTAAAACTGTTCACATCACCCCGAAGAAGCCCCAAAACCCCTGCATTCATTGCCCTATCAAACCTAAGTCAGTCCCAATCCATCCCCCCACATGTAGAATTTCAATTTAAAACCAAAACACGCAATAAACTTCGTATCCAGAACCTCCACCAAGAGTACTCTTGATTTTAGGCAATTGTACATCTCAGAACCGCATCTAAAGATGGTTTTTTTCTTCCTCAAAACCTATAACATTCCTTATACCTTCATGAGAACTAACCCTAAAATTTTTTCACAAAATCAAATCTAACAGGCACAATTTCAGGTTCCTAAAGTCATCCTATCACACTAGATAAAAATCGTTATCTATAAAAACTTGATATCTTTGCTCTCCATNTTAAAAAAAAAAAAGTTATAATCACTACATGGATTTAGGACCACCGATATAAACATAATTTTGTACACGATTACGAAATTACATACAAAATGAGATACACCTTTTATATGAAAGTAATGTGATGAGAAATAAGGTTCTGAAACTGAGCCCTTTGAAATTAAATGAAAATTAAGGTTATGATATGGAACATTTTTTAAAATTAAAATTGTAGTTTTCATTGATTGTTGGACCATGGATGTTTATGGTGAGTGCATTGGTTCAATATTTTATTTTTTATTCAATGATTTCGTAATGTAAATTGTTAGGATCATAGAAATGATGAATTCAATGATTATTGTTAATATATATTTATTTCATCATATGATCATATATATACACACATAGTATTTAGCATGTTTCCCAATGTGTTGATGTCCTAATTTTTGAAAAATTTTGTGTCAACATGTCTGTTATATCGTGTCTGTGCTTCTTAGGTAAAGTCCTGGATTCATCTGCGGAGTGAAGTATACCTGCGAGTCACAACTAGCTGCCAAACATAAGGAATGAAAAACTCCTCGGGGTGACTCTCTTGTTCGTATGTAAAGCGTAATTGAGTAAACATCTGTCAAAAAAACTCAATTACAGAATACATAGAAATGATATCACAAAAGGTGTAAACATCAGATAAGACAGTTAATACAAACATTTGCTTTATACCTTCATTCCTTCACCTCTCCAAGATCGACAATTAATGATTATGACTTGGAGTACTTTCTCCACAGACCATTCACCATCCATTTTATGGGCATCCATGCGGCTATTGAAAAAATCCAAGACCTACAAATCAAGGACAGTTTAGCAACTGTCAACTAACCTTCCCATTTTATTAAAATTTTGCAAATGTACAAAAAAAAATAATAATAAAAAGGGTTCTAATTGCAAAGACTGTTTCACATCCTCGTACATGCAAGCGTGCATCATTTCTTAAAATAAAAGATCAGGTGCTTACATTAAATATGTTCTCAAGCAGCTCAATAAAGCGTGGATGGTCCTTGAAAGGCTGAAATACCTCCTGTCTGTGCATAATTGCATAAACAACCTGTCCCAATGTAGACAATGAAGCATATGTAACACATGGGAAAAAAAAGAATTGTGTATCACATCAGTAGTATATAGTTGTCAAGTATTGTTGTGTGTGTGTCAGGAGAAACTAAAAACTGATACCTCGGGATTCCGCGGCAATGCATAAGTTAGGATTGCATTCAATATTTCTAGAACAATTCTCAGGAAGTCAGTATAAATATACAATTCCGTTGACTGCAACAAATGGAATCTAGCTTAGCAATACAACATTCTAAAGCTCATATTGAAGCCAGATAGTATTGAAAGTGTGCTGGTAATTAGAAAAAAGACAGTACTACCATATCTTCTGGAAGGCTGTCACCTTCTCTTAAGTCACCATTGCCTATATGCATCTTGTCGTTTTTCTGCTCTGCTAATTTGTTGTACCTGGATTTTAATTTGCATTGAAAAAAAACATAAGAGACCCAACTGGAAGCCTAAGGAAGTTAATAAGCTATTAAGAATTCAATATAATAGAAATATGGCATGGTAGTAGAACAACAGCCACATGAAGCAAGGGACGTACTTGCGTGCGAGCATATCGAAAAGGCTGACCAATCTCTGTGATGAATATGCACTTAGACGGTGGACATGAGGTGCCATGTTCGCCAAGGTTGCAAGACAATTTGTATGTAGATAAACATCCTGTTCCAATTGAGTGTTACATATTGGGGATGACTTCGTGAAACTCACAGGAATTTTTCAATCCCTATTTTCATGTGTTAAATCTCCACAGGTTTGTTGAAATATTTATCAACTAGTCATAACCCGTGCCTGAAGGCACGATAAAATATAAAATTCGAGAGTCCAAAAAATCGAACCCACTATATTAAATTTTTTCAAAATATATTAACTAAAAATTAATTAACTATTAAATGATTAGATATATAATAGAAATGAGTAGTGTGATATTTTTAGGGAGGAAATATATAAATGATTAAATATGTGATAGAAATGAGTGATGTAATTTGACGTTTGAGCCAGACAAAGGGATGATAGGTGAGGTAAGTGATTGGTGATGATTTTGAGAGGGAAAATATGACTGGGATAAAATTCAACAAAACTTCTGTTTTATTATATAGATATGTAAACTAACTACATAATGATTTACATCATAGAAATTATAGTTAACATCAATGACCAAATTGACGGTCACATCCATAAAGCTATCAATAATACTACTGTTAACTCATTTATGTGCTAAGAAGTAGGTCTACAAGGTCTTCTGCATGAAGCTCATTCTTCTCTGATTATTGATTAGACCAATTTTGTAATGCAGGCAAGCAGGAGATACTGGCGCATTACAAAAAAGACCAGCCTAAGTGGTCATAAAATTAAGAAGGATTTGGTGCATCACAACATATGCAAAGTTTCCATTCATCACTTTCACATTTCTAAATCATGAGATCCTGAGATGGAGAAGTATGTTGTTCTCTGTTCCTTTTACTTCTGGTTCATAATTTTTTTTCAAGAAAAAGCAATATCTTCTCTCTTCCAACGGGGTCTGTTAGTGCAAATGTTCTTTTTTCGTTCTGATACAATCCCATCCTTTAATTCATAACAAGTAGAGAACTACAAAATGTCAATACGGATTGGACATTACTTTCAGTTTTAAAGCATTGTCTTGTTCTAATATAAAGGAAAATGACTACAAATCTGGTCCCCGCTAATTGAAGGTGCTAGATGGAGTGAACCAGAGTAAAACCTAACCTTCAGTGTTATTTGCATAAAGCAGTTACCCGTAGATATTTAATCCACAACCACACGGTTGTTTGCCAGCAAATAAATGAATTTTCTAAAACAGGAAAACATTTATTTTAATGATTAATGAGGTCCCAAAGTTCTGCATACAGTCAAGAGATAATTTCAACCCTAGGTTGGTATACAATCTTTTATGAAAGAAAAGATTGAGAATTATGAACTATGAAAGAAATATACAATCCTTTGGTCGGATTTGCAGGACTTCAATTGGAGTTGAGAAAATATTGAGAAATTTTATTTTATGAAACAAAAGAAAATATACAATAAAGATACACAGATATCTACTAAAATTTCTTCAGGACAAATATCTCTTTGTTTTCTCCCTTTATATCATGCCTCGTGAATATTTCTTCAGGTAAATATCTCTCTGTTTCTTCCTGACAAAGATACACAGATATCTACTAAACTTTCACCAAATATAGTTTTTTTTTTATTGGCATCAACAACAATCCTAACAAATGACAATCAGCAAATTGGCAAAATCAGACAACGCAATTTCATAATGAAACATTCAGATGTGGTCTGTTATATGACTCATATCATCCATATCACTTTTCAACTTAAGCAAGAAATCTACCACACCAATCTTAGAAAACTCCCAATATATATTTCATTTTTAGATATCACTTCTCAACTGAAGCAAGAAATCTACCACACCAATCTTAGAAAACTCCCAATATATATTTCATTTTTAGATATCACTTCTCAACTGAAGCAAGAAATCTATCACGTCAATCTTAAAAGGCTCCCAATATATATGTAAACATAGAAATTTATGCTGAAATAGATTCATCAGATCATACCCGCAGCTTAGACAGGTTGTACTTCACAGTCCTTATTAGAATTATGACCATGAGAGAGCCAAGAGACGTTTCATGAAGACGGCGCTCCTGGTACCAAGGGACACTAGGCAGTATCTGTTTCAATAAAAACTTAGAAAAAATGATCCTATGGAGATAGATAAATAAATCCGTACAAACACACTCCTTACCAGCTTGTGAATGCTGGCATTGAAAGAGGAATCCTGACTTAGTATAAGAAGTATAATCAACACCATATAGATTTGATTGGATGTCCTTCTCGAGACATTATATAGCGTTTCCAGCATGGGCAACAACTGTTTATATCATTGTAGAAACATGTGGTAAACAAACTGTGTGGGATTGAGTAACATAAGTTCAATCATACAATAAAACAATAAAAGCATATATTTTATTAAGGCAGATGTTAGATGATTCCCCCCCCCCCCCCGGGCGGGGGGGCCCCTTTTTTTTCTCTTTTCCTGGTAAGAACAAGTGTCATATGGGCATATGTGAAACCACAACAAACGTAATAGCAAACTTCGGTCAAACAGCACACGATACTAATTGAAGTTATAAATGCTCAGAAACCGCAGTCCATAATACATCTAATTGTTAGAATCTAACACACTTTCTGTTCTACTAATCTACAGATATGGTGAGTTTATATCTGAGAAATCTTTTGCAAAAGTTATGTGATGAAGGACTACGCGTGCTTTATTATCTCTTCATATCACGCAGATATTTTTTATCTTTTGCAAAAGATATATATGATGATTGACTATACTTGTTCTAGACTTATAGTACGCAATAACCTCAACCCCAACTAACAGAAAAAAAATGTACTTGCTGCTTCATACCAATGTATCTAGATCAGTCCGCACCAAAACATATTCCAGAAAGTCTGAGTTCCCCTGCACCAGTGAGTAAAGCAGAAGGACAGCAGTCTCATCAGCCAAGCACCTAAGGAGACAGAACAAGGTGCATCATACTCTAGAAACCGAAAGGATAAATACAATTTGATGATGGTGACCTGTACAAAGTATATGTACACTGTACATGTGTGCGCGCCCACGCGTTGAGTGAGAGAGAAAGGGGGGTGGGGGGGCGCAAGAGAGTAGCAAGTTTGTGCGTTTTCAGTTTCTGTTGTGGATTATAACTCAGACTAACAAAACAAAATCAAAATCACCTATTAACATCCACAAAGGTTCATATAGCAACTTTTCATTGTGGTAGTGGAAGGATGAAAAAGAAATGCAGTAAGAGTCAAGAGAAGAATCAATATGTAATACACGTGGCAAAAGTAACATAAGGATCATATAGGCAAGCTCTATCTTGGGTAAACTAAAATAAGAATCTTCTGCAGTAAAATCTTCTTTGTGCTTATGCACGTTGTAGAAGCCGATGATGATCAACTGTTATTAGGGTGGAACCCTATGCTCCAATAGCTTGGATGATGAAATTGAATGCAAGCTCTAATAAACAAAATTTTAAAAATTCCAAACATATGACTAAATTTAAATGTTCAAACAGAGGAAAAATTGGTAAATGTGGCCCAATTTTGAACATCTAACTTTAGTTTATGAGTGCAATTTTCCAGTACCGAGATAGAATAGACACTCACATGCCAAGAGTATCAAAGAGAGAAGCAAAAGGTAGTCTCACAAGTGGGCCATTGTGTGCATTCCCCTCAACATCCACTCGATCAACTGCAACAAGACAAAAACTTAGTTCCAAAAAAATTTGTTGTAGCAATTGAAAGATTACAAGAAAAAGAATCTCACATTCGATATCTCGAGCATTCTCTAAGGCCTTGCAATAAGGGTTTTCAGAAAAACATGTTTCTTCTTTTGGTGGAGAATCTGAACTGGGAATGCCCTTAATTCTATCTTTCACCGATTCCACCAAAACGCATTTACGATAATGAACGAGTACAAGTAAAATATTAAGGCTGCTGTCTGCCAAATGACTTGTTGAAGCTTCACCACTTGAATTGGCAAAGAAACTAAATGGCAATAGCACAAAACTTGCTGCAGTTCAAAATGAAAAAAGCAGCTTAAATTAGAAAATTACGTCAAAGTTCTCAAAACAAACAGAAGCATTAAACAAAAAAATACAAATTATACTTGAAAAAAAATCTGGTATAAAAGCCTGGTGTGATAAGGTGGGGATAGATTTGAAAATAATGGAAATTTAGAAACCCAACAAGAGCATGAGAATGTAGCTGCAAAATAGCAAAATCAGTACTAATTATAGCAAAAACCATGTAATTCTAGCTCTCCATTTTGAACAATGAGATCACAAGATAAAGGAAGAATCAAAATTTAACTACTTTGATCATTCACAAGACTTTTCACCCCATTGAAATGTCTCCATAGAGAGAGTACATATATAAATAAAAATCATGATTATTACTAAACAAAAAACATAAAAAGGATCTCCATACCGGCTGCAGAACCAACTCTCTGCAGGACACCAGGCTGGTTTCCTTCAGAAAATAGGTTATAAGACGAACTGCTTAATGCAAACCGGAGTTGTGTGATGTAATTAAGTAACAGTTTGCGAACAATCAAACCAACCAAAGAACTTTCCTGAAAATAAACCGGCACTTCAACATACCAACTATAATATCAAAAGATTGGCAGTTTTAACTTCAAGGAAAAGTGGGAATCCTTCTTCTTACCTGAGCCATCGCTGCATCAATGAAAGGGTGAACATCGTTTGGTCCCGGTGATGGCCCAGAAAGAAGCTGAGTAGACATTGTGATGAGCATGAAGTTAAGCAGTTCCTGGTGTAGGAGATATGTGTTGGCACTTGCAAAAAGAAATGGGCATAAAATCAGGGAAACAATATAAATGAAGTTGAACATCGAGAAGCATATTGACCAATCAATAACATACCTTACATCTACTTTGGCAATGAAACTCAGCACACTATGCATAACCAGATTTTCGATATTTTGATCTGATTTGAAAGATGGGAAAAATGCCGAAGTTAGGGAATAGAAACACAAATCATCAAACACCCATGTTCCAAGAATGGCCCGAAACTGAAAATTGGAGAATGTACCACAGACCCCCTAAACAGATAGTTCCAAATACTAACAAAACCAAAAACACCTAAAACTGTTCACATCACCCCGAAGAAGCCCCAAAACCCCTGCATTCATTGCCCTATCAAACCTAAGTCAGTCCCAATCCATCCCCCCACATGTAGAATTTCAATTTAAAACCAAAACACGCAATAAACTTCGTATCCAGAACCTCCACCAAGAGTACTCTTGATTTTAGGCAATTGTACATCTCAGAACCGCATCTAAAGATGGTTTTTTTCTTCCTCAAAACCTATAACATTCCTTATACCTTCATGAGAACTAACCCTAAATTTTTTTCACAAAATCAAATCTAACAGGCACAATTTCAGGTTCCTAAAGTCATCCTATCACACTAGATAAAAATCGTTATCTATAAAAACTTGATATCTTTGCTCTCCATTCTCTTCTAAAATATCTAACTAAAGTTTCAATCACATATTAAAAGGGTAACTTTTGGCATTTTCATCAGGTGAGTAGCAAGGTGGATGTATTCTTGTTCTTGTATAACTATACCTATTTTCATGATTGGTAGTACATACAAATGCTATTCATTCGCAGGTACACGGCCTTTTCTATAACAATTAAATTCACCTTAAAATTAAGAGAAAAAGCATTACTAGGAATTCATAATATTAAATATAGTCCACAAACAAAGTCCTGATCTTTCACAATTTTTTAAGTCAATCCTCCAATAAATTTAGTTCATATTGGATAATTAACTCATCCCATTCCCATTCTCCAAAAGAAGTTTGAACCACCTTAATTGATGCTCAGATAATAATGCTTTGCATTCTTTTATTTTCAATACAAAAGCAAAATTTATATCAACTTAATGATCCTTTCTCAATACTTCTTGCATTGTAATTTGTAAATAAATGATGTTATGTTATCATGATTCATGCAGTCCAAACGCCATGTGTTATTTTGGGCTTGAAAGCCTCTCCAAGCATTAACGCTCCCAAACACCTCGCCCCAATGTGGGCCCCACATGGCAACATAAGCAAGTAAGCTCATTGTCACAGTCCCCCCAACCAAGGTGGGACGTGAAATTCTCCCCACCCGTAGATGCAACACCAAAGTTGCATTCGGCTCCACCACTAGAGAGTGGGATGAGAGACCCACACAACTAATAGGGTTGTGACTCATTGTGTCTCACTCTAAACCACTTGTCATGTCCTCGCAACCCAAAAACTGAAACTGTTAAGTGGAGAACNATAATAATAAAAAGGGTTCTAATTGCAAAGACTGTTTCACATCCTCGTACATGCAAGCGTGCATCATTTCTTAAAATAAAAGATCAGGTGCTTACATTAAATATGTTCTCAAGCAGCTCAATAAAGCGTGGATGGTCCTTGAAAGGCTGAAATACCTCCTGTCTGTGCATAATTGCATAAACAACCTGTCCCAATGTAGACAATGAAGCATATGTAACACATGGGAAAAAAAAGAATTGTGTATCACATCAGTAGTATATAGTATGTCAAGTATTGTTGTGTGTGTGTCAGGAGAAACTAAAAACTGATACCTCGGGATTCCGCGGCAATGCATAAGTTAGGATTGCATTCAATATTTCTAGAACAATTCTCAGGAAGTCAGTATAAATATACAATTCCGTTGACTGCAACAAATGGAATCTAGCTTAGCAATACAACATTCTAAAGCTCATATTGAAGCCAGATAGTATTGAAAGTGTGCTGGTAATTAGAAAAAAGACAGTACTACCATATCTTCTGGAAGGCTGTCACCTTCTCTTAAGTCACCATTGCCTATATGCATCTTGTCGTTTTTCTGCTCTGCTAATTTGTTGTACCTGGATTTTAATTTGCATTGAAAAAAAACATAAGAGACCCAACTGGAAGCCTAAGGAAGTTAATAAGCTATTAAGAATTCAATATAATAGAAATATGGCATGGTAGTAGAACAACAGCCACATGAAGCAAGGGACGTACTTGCGTGCGAGCATATCGAAAAGGCTGACCAATCTCTGTGATGAATATGCACTTAGACGGTGGACATGAGGTGCCATGTTCGCCAAGGTTGCAAGACAATTTGTATGTAGATAAACATCCTGTTCCAATTGAGTGTTACATATTGGGGATGACTTCGTGAAACTCACAGGAATTTTTCAATCCCTATTTTCATGTGTTAAATCTCCACAGGTTTGTTGAAATATTTATCAACTAGTCATAACCCGTGCCTGAAGGCACGATAAAATATAAAATTCGAGAGTCCAAAAAATCGAACCCACTATATTAAATTTTTTCAAAATATATTAACTAAAAATTAATTAACTATTAAATGATTAGATATATAATAGAAATTGAGTAGTGTGATATTTTTAGGGAGGAAATATATAAATGATTAAATATGTGATAGAAATGAGTGATGTAATTTGACGTTTGAGCCAGACAAAGGGATGATAGGTGAGGTAAGTGATTGGTGATGATTTTGAGAGGGAAAATATGACTGGGATAAAATTCAACAAAACTTCTGTTTTATTATATAGATATGTAAACTAACTACATAATGATTTACATCATAGAAATTATAGTTAACATCAATGACCAAATTGACGGTCACATCCATAAAGCTATCAATAATACTACTGTTAACTCATTTATGTGCTAAGAAGTAGGTCTACAAGGTCTTCTGCATGAAGCTCATTCTTCTCTGATTATTGATTAGACCAATTTTGTAATGCAGGCAAGCAGGAGATACTGGCGCATTACAAAAAAGACCAGCCTAAGTGGTCATAAAATTAAGAAGGATTTGGTGCATCACAACATATGCAAAGTTTCCATTCATCACTTTCACATTTCTAAATCATGAGATCCTGAGATGGAGAAGTATGTTGTTCTCTGTTCCTTTTACTTCTGGTTCATAATTTTTTTTCAAGAAAAAGCAATATCTTCTCTCTTCCAACGGGGTCTGTTAGTGCAAATGTTCTTTTTTCGTTCTGATACAATCCCATCCTTTAATTCATAACAAGTAGAGAACTACAAAATGTCAATACGGATTGGACATTACTTTCAGTTTTAAAGCATTGTCTTGTTCTAATATAAAGGAAAATGACTACAAATCTGGTCCCCGCTAATTGAAGGTGCTAGATGGAGTGAACCAGAGTAAAACCTAACCTTCAGTGTTATTTGCATAAAGCAGTTACCCGTAGATATTTAATCCACAACCACACGGTTGTTTGCCAGCAAATAAATGAATTTTCTAAAACAGGAAAACATTTATTTTAATGATTAATGAGGTCCCAAAGTTCTGCATACAGTCAAGAGATAATTTCAACCCTAGGTTGGTATACAATCTTTTATGAAAGAAAAGATTGAGAATTATGAACTATGAAAGAAATATACAATCCTTTGGTCGGATTTGCAGGACTTCAATTGGAGTTGAGAAAATATTGAGAAATTTTATTTTATGAAACAAAAGAAAATATACAATAAAGATACACAGATATCTACTAAAATTTCTTCAGGACAAATATCTCTTTGTTTTCTCCCTTTATATCATGCCTCGTGAATATTTCTTCAGGTAAATATCTCTCTGTTTCTTCCTGACAAAGATACACAGATATCTACTAAACTTTCACCAAATATAGTTTTTTTTTTATTGGCATCAACAACAATCCTAACAAATGACAATCAGCAAATTGGCAAAATCAGACAACGCAATTTCATAATGAAACATTCAGATGTGGTCTGTTATATGACTCATATCATCCATATCACTTTTCAACTTAAGCAAGAAATCTACCACACCAATCTTAGAAAACTCCCAATATATATTTCATTTTTAGATATCACTTCTCAACTGAAGCAAGAAATCTACCACACCAATCTTAGAAAACTCCCAATATATATTTCATTTTTAGATATCACTTCTCAACTGAAGCAAGAAATCTATCACGTCAATCTTAAAAGGCTCCCAATATATATGTAAACATAGAAATTTATGCTGAAATAGATTCATCAGATCATACCCGCAGCTTAGACAGGTTGTACTTCACAGTCCTTATTAGAATTATGACCATGAGAGAGCCAAGAGACGTTTCATGAAGACGGCGCTCCTGGTACCAAGGGACACTAGGCAGTATCTGTTTCAATAAAAACTTAGAAAAAATGATCCTATGGAGATAGATAAATAAATCCGTACAAACACACTCCTTACCAGCTTGTGAATGCTGGCATTGAAAGAGGAATCCTGACTTAGTATAAGAAGTATAATCAACACCATATAGATTTGATTGGATGTCCTTCTCGAGACATTATATAGCGTTTCCAGCATGGGCAACAACTGTTTATATCATTGTAGAAACATGTGGTAAACAAACTGTGTGGGATTGAGTAACATAAGTTCAATCATACAATANCACCAATCTTAGAAAACTCCCAATATATATTTCATTTTTAGATATCACTTCTCAACTGAAGCAAGAAATCTATCACGTCAATCTTAAAAGGCTCCCAATATATATGTAAACATAGAAATTTATGCTGAAATAGATTCATCAGATCATACCCGCAGCTTAGACAGGTTGTACTTCACAGTCCTTATTAGAATTATGACCATGAGAGAGCCAAGAGACGTTTCATGAAGACGGCGCTCCTGGTACCAAGGGACACTAGGCAGTATCTGTTTCAATAAAAACTTAGAAAAAATGATCCTATGGAGATAGATAAATAAATCCGTACAAACACACTCCTTACCAGCTTGTGAATGCTGGCATTGAAAGAGGAATCCTGACTTAGTATAAGAAGTATAATCAACACCATATAGATTTGATTGGATGTCCTTCTCGAGACATTATATAGCGTTTCCAGCATGGGCAACAACTGTTTATATCATTGTAGAAACATGTGGTAAACAAACTGTGTGGGATTGAGTAACATAAGTTCAATCATACAATAAAACAATAAAAGCATATATTTTATTAAGGCAGATGTTAGATGATTCCCCCCCCCCCCCCGGGCGGGGGGGCCCCTTTTTTTTCTCTTTTCCTGGTAAGAACAAGTGTCATATGGGCATATGTGAAACCACAACAAACGTAATAGCAAACTTCGGTCAAACAGCACACGATACTAATTGAAGTTATAAATGCTCAGAAACCGCAGTCCATAATACATCTAATTGTTAGAATCTAACACACTTTCTGTTCTACTAATCTACAGATATGGTGAGTTTATATCTGAGAAATCTTTTGCAAAAGTTATGTGATGAAGGACTACGCGTGCTTTATTATCTCTTCATATCACGCAGATATTTTTTATCTTTTGCAAAAGATATATATGATGATTGACTATACTTGTTCTAGACTTATAGTACGCAATAACCTCAACCCCAACTAACAGAAAAAAAATGTACTTGCTGCTTCATACCAATGTATCTAGATCAGTCCGCACCAAAACATATTCCAGAAAGTCTGAGTTCCCCTGCACCAGTGAGTAAAGCAGAAGGACAGCAGTCTCATCAGCCAAGCACCTAAGGAGACAGAACAAGGTGCATCATACTCTAGAAACCGAAAGGATAAATACAATTTGATGATGGTGACCTGTACAAAGTATATGTACACTGTACATGTGTGCGCGCCCACGCGTTGANACTCCCAATATATATTTCATTTTTAGATATCACTTCTCAACTGAAGCAAGAAATCTATCACGTCAATCTTAAAAGGCTCCCAATATATATGTAAACATAGAAATTTATGCTGAAATAGATTCATCAGATCATACCCGCAGCTTAGACAGGTTGTACTTCACAGTCCTTATTAGAATTATGACCATGAGAGAGCCAAGAGACGTTTCATGAAGACGGCGCTCCTGGTACCAAGGGACACTAGGCAGTATCTGTTTCAATAAAAACTTAGAAAAAATGATCCTATGGAGATAGATAAATAAATCCGTACAAACACACTCCTTACCAGCTTGTGAATGCTGGCATTGAAAGAGGAATCCTGACTTAGTATAAGAAGTATAATCAACACCATATAGATTTGATTGGATGTCCTTCTCGAGACATTATATAGCGTTTCCAGCATGGGCAACAACTGTTTATATCATTGTAGAAACATGTGGTAAACAAACTGTGTGGGATTGAGTAACATAAGTTCAATCATACAATAAAACAATAAAAGCATATATTTTATTAAGGCAGATGTTAGATGATTCCCCCCCCCCCCCCCCCC
>CAUOFW020005669.1:30431-49281 GCA_963454935.2 Ilex paraguariensis | reverse complement strand
AATCAACCCCCCCCCCCCAAAAAAAAAAAAAACACACACACCCCTAACCAATGTGGGAGTGATATTGTATACATAGTCACAACTCCACATCACTCGCCAAGCCCTTAATAAAGGCAGGCCACCTAGGATAAACATATCACTTAAGAACTGCCAAGCTAATGATTCAACAAGTTTCATAAGCCAACTATGTTGTTTAGCCCAATCAAGGAAAGAAACGCTAGTAGAAAATTGAGAATGACCTCATGAAACAAAAAAATTACTAAGTACATTGATGCAAGTGAATCACCTCCTGAGAAATTATTCGGCATTGTCTCTCTCTCATCCAGGGACAAGTATAACTCCACAGTGGTGTCACTTTTGGCATTTTCAAGCAAGTACTTCAAGAATATAGATGAGACAAATAATGCATTAAGAGCCTTCGCAAAAGCTGAGGATGGCACGCTGGAAGTAGAAACACACTCCCGCAAACTCCATGCTAAGTGAATTAGAATCTTTGCAAGGTGCCTTGTGTAACAATTGTTTTGTGCTGCAAAAGACAACATAAAAAGACTAAGGAAAACACTAAACCAGAAATAACATGTTAACAAGAATACCATTCAAAAAAGAGGAACAAGTAATGCATTTCAAAATACTTCCTCTTCATTCTGGCTCATGACTGGGAGCTAAGAATCACATACGCCTCTAAGAAGGCATCGTGTCCAATCAAACGCCAACATATTTAGGTCGCAGTCCAAGTATTTTTGGCCAAGTCTATAGAAAAATTAAATGTGTGTTGGTATTCCTTTGATCACTTCTACCACATCATTTAACAGTGTCTGAATAAAGCTTGTGGTCAATCTGGATACTATCCATAGTTTGGAAGTTGGGAGAAAATTACACCTAAGACCACTTAATTAGAGTTTTATTTAAATTTATTCAAGCTACAAATGTGAGACACAACAAGGGGATGAGATTATAATCATAATTATGTTTGAATATTATTTTTTACAAGAAATGAATGCTTATTAACTATGCTAGTCATGTTCGTCTCCTACTTCTGAAGGGTTTTCCATGGCAATAAATTTTGGGTGTCTGATATATGTTGTGTTTACACATCCATGCTTCATAGATCAGGAGTGGTGGAATAGAAAAGATAGAACACAGTGTACTTTCCACCCCCATAGATGGGAAATTATAACATCTCGTGAAAAAATTCAAAAAAGGAAGCACACGTTTTTGGCTGATTACAACATTTAAAGAATTCAATAAAGACTAGATAGTATAAATTGTATCAAGTCATAACTTGTGAATTTGACCGCTTCAATTTTTACTTTCTTGCCATTTGGTTCATCACCCAAAACTTCCACGATCCAATTTTTTAAGACTACTCCTATGGTAGCCTCTGTTTTCCATAATTGCTTGATTTGAGATACTAAAATTCTAACTTATAAAGCTGGCAAATTGCCACAACTCAGTGTTCTGAGAGATGATACCAAATGAAATATTTAAATCACAGAAACAAAATAGAGGGGGCGGCCACACAGTGAGTGCTTGACAGATCGGATAGAACACAACTGACATTGCTCTTTAGTCATAAATTCACAATTCCTGCAATGCATTTGGGTTGTAGGCATTGCAAATGGAATAAAAACAAATTTCAACCAATTTAAACTTTTGCCCATTTTTCACGATTTGAAAATTTTATTATGGTGGGGTTTTTAGCATAACATAATTGCTTGGCTAGCATGAGAAATTTCAAATCATGCGATGTTCTTAATGTTGTGCAGATCCTTCTTTTTGACTTCACAGCCCTCAAATTTTCATTAGCGGAAACCAAATCTTGCATGACTGTGTTCCTTGTGAACACTAAAGTGATGAAACTAGCACACTATGTGCTTGAGCCTTCACGTGTTTTCAACCTTTCAAAACATTGACAAAGATGTCTTACATATGAAGGACATTTTGATAAAACTGTACAAGTTTGCTAACTCTGGGTTCAACATTTCTCAATTTATTACTAAGAGCTAGAAATTACCAAAAATTAAGTTACAGAAGTTTGTGATGTAATTAAAAGTTTGACAAGCAAGCTGGCAGCAACCCATCACCTTATAGGATCAAAACACCTTAGACACCCATGTATGGTCTTCAGCTTACCGTTTGTTTAACAGCATGGATTCACACGCCTTCAAATGTAATTGGACCAAAACTAGCTCTACCTTTGAAATCTCCAATTCTAATTCCAAGACACAAATCTCATGCTTCCAAACGTGGTCTTAGAATTTGTGAGATGATTCAGTGCACACCATCTACATCCTATCAAAAGGCCTGATTTTTGAGTTTATGACGTCAGAACTGAATGCCTATCGTATAATTGTAAGCCTGAACATTACACCAATTCAGTTCTCTTATTGGAAAATTCCAAGGCACAGAAGCAAAGATTACATGTAAACTCCAAAACTGTCGTATCAACAATTCACCAACATACGCAGTATTATTAGGACAAGTTCACAATGCGATAAGAATAGAATACAATGATTAAATGAAATCGTAAAAATACAACTGTCAACACGCAAAATAAAATTAATATAAATTAACCAAAAAAAAAATCAAAATTAACTGACCAAAGAGCTCGCAAGCTTGGCGAACATGGTGAGAGGGCCAATGAAGATTGAGGGGAAGCTCAAGCAATTTCTGCCAGTAATCGGAGCCGAGAGGGAACGATTTCTCACCGACGTACGTTGCGATTAGGTACTCCGCCGTGTCTTGTGGCCGCGTGGCACCACTCCACCGCGGCGTTGAAGGCACAGCCCCCATTCACGAATCTCTCTATACTGTGAGCTTCTCTCTCTTCAATCAACTCGCCGACACAATCAATCACAATGGCAATGCAAAGACGAATAAGATTAACTCTCTGGATCTGGAATGTTTGGAGACCAGAGGACACAGTGATTGTTCGGTGCGAATTGAAGCCAAGGGAGACAGAGAGAAGTGGCTTGGAAACGAAGATTTTGAAGAGACTTTGTAGAGAGAGAGAGAGAGATTGAAAAGGACTTTCTCTCAGGATCAGTATACATTTTTAGTTTCGACAAAATCAATATTTCACAAAGTTGACAAAACTGCCCTCCGAGTTTTAGAATATTGAAAATCATTAAAAATAAAATTAAGATCATTCTGTGTAGGAAAAATGAAGAAAGAAAAAGGAAAAAAAAAAGGTGATGGAAAAAAGGAATGGTACTAGTAATACCAATTTTTCTTTTGTTTTTGTATGTTTGCAATCACCATTAATTTTTCTTTCCTTTTCTTTTCTTTTTTTTTTAGTTTCTCGATCGCAATAAAGTGTTATAAAATGATGAAAAAATTAAAAAAAGATATTGTCGAAGATATAGAGTAATTAAAATAACAGGAAGCATGACTTTAAACAATGATCACTTTAATCGTTTTTTAATCAATGAGGGGTCACATGTGAGTTTTTTTGATGAGGTCTCAATAAATATAAGCGTGAACTGATTTAAAAAATAATACGAAAAATAATAACAATCTTGTGGGAGCATTTTAACCCACGTGATAAAATTCAAAAATATAAGTGATTAAAAGCGTAAACTTCATGAAAATAATAAAAAAAATGCAATAAAAACTATGAAATACATATGATTGGATAAGAAAAGCTCCAAAACCCTTTTCAACATTAAGTTTATGCTTAGTAGGTCTCTTTAGCAATAACTAGTCATATCTTATAGCCATGTGAGAATGCCATTTTAGTAGTTTTTCAAAAAAAAAATTACTAAAATTATTTATACAATATTTTTTGGTGATTGCTTTATTAATTTGGTTGCCTATTAATAATAATAATTCCTATGTAAACACTTATTTGTTCTTAAATGAAATTTCTAATCATTCATGTAGTGTAGACTAAAAAAGCAAAGTTGTGTATTCAATTGTAAACAATTAATATAATCTTTATTGGGCTAAAGTTAAATTTTAAAGATGTGTATGATATCAAACTTTAGTTTTTCTATTACATTAGACACTTTAAATATATAACTTTTTCATATTTTTACCCATTTTGCTAAAATATCTAAGCCAATGTATTTATTTTCCATAAATAACATATTTTTCCGCAAGAAAAATTTTGTTTAATTGTAAATTATTGTAAGTAAGTTACGTATTTCTCCCTCTTCATAAATTTCACAGTAATAAAAATTTTATGTAATAAATTATTTTTTTTATTTGTACAAATTTACGGTACCCATAAGAAACATATAAGTAACAATATCAAAGTTGATTGAAAGTCATAAATTTTAGTTTGATTGATTTGTAGTTACTTATTATAAAAATAATAAATTAATACAAATAAAAAAATATAAAAAATTTAAAGTCTAAAAACTTTATTGAATGAAAATAGAGTTATCGTATTAAAAAATATTTTTTCATTACTACAATTAAATCCTTTTATTTAGCCAGAATTTCCATATATCAAAGGGAATATCTATTAACTTTGCCCAAAATAATTTACCAAAAAAAAAAAAAATTGCCCAAAATGGATAATGATCCCACATAAGGGCTATTTTAGTCATTACATATATAGTAGGTGGAGTTTCACCATTAATTGCGGTTTTGTTGTCGCACACAGCTGGTATTTTCTTTCGTCGGTAAGGAGTCCACGTGGCAATTCTCAATGCTTGTTAACCGGCATCGATGAATGCAAGACCCACTCGTCATAATAGCGCGTCAATATCACCCACTATCAGTCTTACGTGTCAACCATGAAAGTGCTTCTCAGATTAACTGCAAATCAACCTCCAAGAGTGTGACGTTTGTGTTTCACGCGCTAAATAAGGTTTGTGGTTGTGATTTTTCTAAATATTCATAATCGCTCTTACTGATCTTGTGCTTGACGACCTACGAGATAAGCATGAGGTCTGGTCACATTACCTTACCCCACTTTCCGTTCAATAAAATATGACACTTTAAAATTTTTTAGGGTGAATTATACTTTGTACCTAAAAGATTTAAATATTTTTATTTTACACCTTCAAAGATAAACTTTTTTAAATTACATCTTTAATATATTAAAAGTGTTACAATACGCTTTTTCTGTTAATTTTTGTTATTTTTTTCTTAAAAACCTCTCTATTCTATTGACACTGACAAAAAAATAACGAAATTAAACAAAATAATCATATTACAACATTTTGGATATATTAAGGGCGCAATGTAAAAAGTTAATTTTTTAAGNGAGAGAGAGAGAGAGAGATTGAAAAGGACTTTCTCTCAGGATCAGTATACATTTTTAGTTTCGACAAAATCAATATTTCACAAAGTTGACAAAACTGCCCTCCGAGTTTTAGAATATTGAAAATCATTAAAAATAAAATTAAGATCATTCTGTGTAGGAAAAATGAAGAAAGAAAAAGGAAAAAAAAAAGGTGATGGAAAAAAGGAATGGTACTAGTAATACCAATTTTTCTTTTGTTTTTGTATGTTTGCAATCACCATTAATTTTTCTTTCCTTTTCTTTTCNATCATTAAAAATAAAATTAAGATCATTCTGTGTAGGAAAAATGAAGAAAGAAAAAGGGAAAAAAAAAGGTGATGGAAAAAAGGAATGGTACTAGTAATACCAATTTTTCTTTTGTTTTTCTATGTTTGCAATCACCATTAATTTTTCTTTCCTTTTCTTTTCTNTGTGATTGAAATTTATCATTTTTTATTTTATAGTTATATAGTAATCAAATTAAAATCTACATTCTCCCTACTTCAATATGGTATTCAATTTTCTGTGGGTATACTTCTCCTGGAATTTCTAATTTAATCTGATTAACCTTTAGCTTTAATTGTTTATTGACATTTTTGCCCCAGGTTATAGCATATCCAACCTAGTTCTACCTAGGGTTGTTGCCAAACCTATCTGGCTATCTGGGTGTAGCTATTCTTTTGATTTGTTCGTATTAAAAAATAAAGTTAATATGAGTAGGCTTCTTGCAGCTGGTGAACCAGCCGGTCCAGCCCCCACACACTCGACCAAACCAGAGGCTGCGCCAATTATCCATCCATAAATCACATATATTTCATTTAGCAAGTACATGATCTAAAAAATAAGAATACCATCGATAGAGTCATACCATAGGAAAAGTCAACTCTTTTATTTATGGGGNTTTTTTTTTTAGTTTCTCGATCGCAATAAAGTGTTATAAAATGATGAAAAAATTTAAAAAAGATATTGTCGAAGATATAGAGTAATTAAAATAACAGGAAGCATGACTTTAAACAATGATCACTTTAATCGTTTTTTAATCAATGAGGGGTCACATGTGAGTTTTTTTGATGAGGTCTCAATAAATATAAGCGTGAACTGATTTAAAAAATAATACGAAAAATAATAACAATCTTGTGGGAGCATTTTAACCCACGTGATAAAATTCAAAAATATAAGTGATTAAAAGCGTAAACTTCATGAAAATAATAAAAAAAATGCAATAAAAACTATGAAATACATATGATTGGATAAGAAAAGCTCCAAAACCCTTTTCAACATTAAGTTTATGCTTAGTAGGTCTCTTTAGCAATAACTAGTCATATCTTATAGCCATGTGAGAATGCCATTTTAGTAGTTTTTCAAAAAAAAATTACTAAAATTATTTATACAATATTTTTTGGTGATTGCTTTATAAATTTGGTTGCCTATTAATAATAATAATTCCTATGTAAACACTTATTTGTTCTTAAATGAAATTTCTAATCATTCATGTGGTGTAGACTAAAAAAGCAAAGTTGTGTATTCAATTGTAAACAATTAATATAATCTTTATTGGGCTAAAGTTAAATTTTAAAGATGTGTATGATATCAAACTTTAGTTTTTCTATTACATTAGACACTTTAAATATATAACTTTTTCATATTTTTACCCATTTTGCTAAAATATCTAAGCCAATGTATTTATTTTCCATAAATAACATATTTTTCCGCAAGAAAAATTTTGTTTAATTGTAAATTATTGTAAGTAAGTTACGTATTTCTCCCTCTTCATAAATTTCACAGTAATAAAAATTTTATGTAATAAATTATTTTTTTTATTTGTACAAATTTACGGTACCCATAAGAAACATATAAGTAACAATATCAAAGTTGATTGAAAGTCATAAATTTTAGTTTGATTGATTTGTAGTTACTTATTATAAAAATAATAAATTAATACAAATAAAAAAATATAAAAAATTTAAAGTCTAAAAACTTTATTGAATGAAAATAGAGTTATCGTATTAAAAAATATTTTTTCATTACTACAATTAAATCCTTTTATTTAGCCAGAATTTCCATATATCAAAGGGAATATCTATTAACTTTGCCCAAAATAATTTACCAAAAAAAAAAAAAATTGCCCAAAATGGATAATGATCCCACATAAGGGCTATTTTAGTCATTACATATATAGTAGGTGGAGTTTCACCATTAATTGCGGTTTTGTTGTCGCACACAGCTGGTATTTTCTTTCGTCGGTAAGGAGTCCACGTGGCAATTCTCAATGCTTGTTAACCGGCATCGATGAATGCAAGACCCACTCGTCATAATAGCGCGTCAATATCACCCACTATCAGTCTTACGTGTCAACCATGAAAGTGCTTCTCAGATTAACTGCAAATCAACCTCCAAGAGTGTGACGTTTGTGTTTCACGCGCTAAATAAGGTTTGTGGTTGTGATTTTTCTAAATATTCATAATCGCTCTTACTGATCTTGTGCTTGACGACCTACGAGATAAGCATGAGGTCTGGTCACATTACCTTACCCCACTTTCCGTTCAATAAAATATGACACTTTAAAATTTTTTAGGGTGAATTATACTTTGTACCTAAAAGATTTAAATATTTTTATTTTACACCTTCAAAGATAAACTTTTTTAAATTACATCTTTAATATATTAAAAGTGTTACAATACGCTTTTTCTGTTAATTTTTGTTATTTTTTTCTTAAAAACCTCTCTATTCTATTGACACTGACAAAAAAATAACGAAATTAAACAAAATAATCATATTACAACATTTTGGATATATTAAGGGCGCAATGTAAAAAGTTAATTTTTTAAGGATATAAAATAAATTATTTTAAATCTTTTAGAATATAAAATATAATTCTCCCAAAATTTTATGAAATAAATTTCTCTCGAGATCCACAGACATTACAAAAATAGTTTGAAAAAATATATTATATTTTTATGACGTCAACGGGTCTCGGTGTAAATTAGTCAAATGTAAGTAGGTGTGATTGAAATTTATCATTTTTTATTTTATAGTTATATAGTAATCAAATTAAAATCTACATTCTCCCTACTTCAATATGGTATTCAATTTTCTGTGGGTATACTTCTCCTGGAATTTCTAATTTAATCTGATTAACCTTTAGCTTTAATTGTTTATTGACATTTTTGCCCCAGGTTATAGCATATCCAACCTAGTTCTACCTAGGGTTGTTGCCAAACCTATCTGGCTATCTGGGTGTAGCTATTCTTTTGATTTGTTCGTATTAAAAAATAAAGTTAATATGAGTAGGCTTCTTGCATCTGGTGAACCAGCCGGTCCAGCCCCCACACACTCGACCAAACCAGAGGCTGCGCCAATTATCCATCCATAAATCACATATATTTCATTTAGCAAGTACATGATCTAAAAAATAAGAATACCATCGATAGAGTCATACCATAGGAAAAGTCAACTCTTTTATTTATGGGGGATTTGTACTAGAGGATGGTAAACACAAGAAAGTAATAAAAGCACACCAATCCATAGAGCCAATATACATTATCACAGCCACAGCAGTTTTTGGAAAGCTTAATCAACANGGGGGATTTGTACTAGAGGATGGTAAACACAAGAAAGTAATAAAAGCACACCAATCCTTAGAGCCAATATACATTATCACAGCCACAGCAGTTTTTGGAAAGCTTAATCAACGNTTTAAATCTTTTAGAATATAAAATATAATTCTCCCAAAATTTTATGAAATAAATTTCTCTCGAGATCCACAGACATTACAAAAATAGTTTGAAAAAATATATTATATTTTTATGACGTCAACGGGTCTCGGTGTAAATTAGTCAAATGTAAGTAGGTGTGATTGAAATTTATCATTTTTTATTTTATAGTTATATAGTAATCAAATTAAAATCTACATTCTCCCTACTTCAATATGGTATTCAATTTTCTGTGGGTATACTTCTCATGGAATTTCTAATTTAATCTGATTAACCTTTAGCTTTAATTGTTTATTGACATTTTTGCCCCAGGTTATAGCATATCCAACCTAGTTCTACCTAGGGTTGTTGCCAAACCTATCTGGCTATCTGGGTGTAGCTATTCTTTTGATTTGTTCGTATTAAAAAATAAAGTTAATATGAGTAGGCTTCTTGCATCTGGTGAACCAGCCGGTCCAGCCCCCACACACTCGACCAAACCAGAGGCTGCGCCAATTATCCATCCATAAATCACATATATTTCATTTAGCAAGTACATGATCTAAAAAATAAGAATACCATCGATAGAGTCATACCATAGGAAAAGTCAACTCTTTTATTTATGGGGGATTTGTACTAGAGGATGGTAAACACAAGAAAGTAATAAAAGCACNGATATAAAATAAATTATTTTAAATCTTTTAGAATATAAAATATAATTCTCCCAAAATTTTATGAAATAAATTTCTCTCGAGATCCACAGACATTACAAAAATAGTTTGAAAAAATATATTATATTTTTATGACGTCAACGGGTCTCGGTGTAAATTAGTCAAATGTAAGTAGGTGTGATTGAAATTTATCATTTTTTATTTTATAGTTATATAGTAATCAAATTAAAATCTACATTCTCCCTACTTCAATATGGTATTCAATTTTCTGTGGGTATACTTCTCCTGGAATTTCTAATTTAATCTGATTAACCTTTAGCTTTAATTGTTTATTGACATTTTTGCCCCAGGTTATAGCATATCCAACCTAGTTCTACCTAGGGTTGTTGCCAAACCTATCTGGCTATCTGGGTGTAGCTATTCTTTTGATTTGTTCGTATTAAAAAATAAAGTTAATATGAGTAGGCTTCTTGCATCTGGTGAACCAGCCGGTCCAGCCCCCACACACTCGACCAAACCAGAGGCTGCGCCAATTATCCATCCATAAATCACATATATTTCATTTAGCAAGTACATGATCTAAAAAATAAGAATACCATCGATAGAGTCATACCATAGGAAAAGTCAACTCTTTTATTTATGGGGGATTTGTACTAGAGGATGGTAAACACAAGAAAGTAATAAAAGCACACCAATCCTTAGAGCCAATATACATTATCACAGCCACAGCAGTTTTTGGAAAGCTTAATCAACGGCATGATGAGCAGCACCATTCTGTCCAAATGATTCAATATATTCTTTCCTGTACATAAAGACCAGACCAAAATGATTTTAGTCACCAACATGTTCCTAGTTACTGCAAAGGAAAAGTGTAAACAAACATAATGAGAATCCAAAACACACCTGGCAGGTAGATGATCATGAGGACGATTATACGGAGTCCAAACCGGATCGCCAATAAAGAGCCGCATTGCCTGCATAAAGATACGTTGCATAAGAAACTTTGTCCCAAACAAGTGACCTCTCAAACATAGTTCCCATGGTCAAGGATACGCATCCAACCAACAAATAGAACAAATATATGGATGACTGTCACTAGTGCATTGCATTTTCACTCAGCACATCTACACATCATGTTGCATAATTCCGGGCATGGACTGGAGAAAGATTATGAGCATAAACTCGGGAAAGAGAAGATATATGAACGGACAGGACGGTTTAAAATACTAACACAAGCAGCACAGAGAAGGCAACGAATATGCATACATTGCACGGTACCTACGTATGGATGTAGGTGACCATGTAAACTTTAGATATTAATACATGATTACGTATTTCTAATTGCAATCTTTTGTATTCTCAATTGTCCTATGGTTGACCAGTGAAATGAAGGAAAAGAATTGCAATTGGATCATTATGTAACCTTTACCCACTGGCATTCTGGGGGGATGATACCCTCAATTGCAATTCACAAAATAAAGGATACAAGGAAATTGTTGATATATCTATTGCAGAGACATCCCATTACCCTCCATCATATATTTTTCTTTTTTCATTACATGAGAAACTGAAACAAAAACATCATAATCAACTATGTACTTGACCCAGCTATTGTTTTTTGAAAGGAAGATAAAACAAAGTATGCATTTTTGGATTAATTCACCATGCCATAAATGAAGTATGAATGTACCTTAATGTAGTTGTTTGCATCGAGTGTAAAGCGGTGATAAATTCCAGCAGGTAGGACAATCATTGCACCTTTTTTCACCCAGACGCGGATCCAAGCATCATTATGGTCGCGTACATCAAAATAACCTTCACAACAAATTGCATCTGTTAAGAAGGCCTGAATTGGTAGGCAAAGCAGGAATCATGCACTATAAAAATTTATAAACCTACCACTTCCTGCAACACAATAACGAATCTCCTCATCAGTATGAAGGTGTTCCTCGTAAAAGTTTTTGATCTTCTCTTCATAGTTGGGCAGCTTTTCTGGGCAAACCTCACAGAAGTCCTGGAGCAAAAGTTGCAACTCATTTTACCTCCATAACTTACAGGATGGCAACCCAAACTATGGCTCTAGAATGCGGGGAAAAAGATTGTCCAAACATAGAAAATTTAATCAGTAATTGGTGCATTTGTAAATTCTGATTTCTAATATACCATGTAGGAATATCCACGGGCTTCACGGATTTTCTTCAACTCCTCATCAGTTTCATAGTTATCAGCATCTAATCGCCAGCTGAGTACTCCAAGTTCTGCAAAGTTAAGATAATGGCTCAGTGTTAGCTAAAAGGATTCACAGATTCAATGAATATTAGAAGTTTGCTTTGAAGTTTTGTACCATCAAGTTTGTCCAGTGACACAAATTCCTTTGGATCCCGGTGATGGGGGAGTCTCTGATCTTCATCACTATCATCCATGTACCATGCCTGTATGACTTCCTCCCTGTCATCCTGTAGGAAACCAAAATGGTGAGAAAGATGCACTACTTCAGATTCCTCTTCTCTTGTTTTCCTTATTTACAATTTCTTGCTACAGGAAAGTAAAACTTTCCACTGAGAAAACCCTATACAGTCAACTATCATAAATAAGAAAATTTTGTACACCTCTTGTTAAGCAAAACTATTTTGTTTGCAGATTTTCTCCAACAAGATCAAGGGCAAGATATTAGCATTTGGCTCCAAACAGCTCTAACTAAATTGCTATATAAAGTTATATTCTTCTCGATTGTGAAAACATCGTTGTTCATAACAACGAAAGCTCTCAGTTTCCACATTTACCTGCATGGCATTTGTCTCATTTGACAACTAACAAACACATAAAAGCAAAATAAAGAGCAAAATTGGTTCTTAACAATGCCATAAAAATATATTCAATCTGTTAAAGAGTAGAGATTGTTGTATCTTCATACTTATTAGAATAGGTAACCAATACTGAGCAATTCATGTGACGATGAGATTTAGGACCCCCACTGCATCAAAAGATCACATTTAGCATAAGCCATATAACTAGTATGAAAAATGGGTACATCCTGACAAAATTTTGTGGCGAACATAAGACCCAACTGATCATTGGCGAAAGAGAGTTCTTAAATTTCGGTAGGCATTTAGTGCATTCTACTCTAAGAAATAAACATCACATCCTACCTTTTGGGCAGTAAAATACCTTTGTCCCTTAAACTCAAGTGTCCCACTTTCCCCTGAACATCAGGAGAACATGGTTTCATTTCAGTTATTATACAGAAGGAAAAAATCCATTTCCCAAATTGAGAGACGTAAGCAACTACCATGCTGATTCCATAATCAGGATTACTGAAAAAACCTTCAAACTATTCCAAGGAATGGGTAGCTGAAATTTTATGATAATGGACAAAACGGATCACCTCCAATTTACTGTCTTTTAAAAACACTTCTCCTTGTACAAAGATTTTCAGCAACCAAAGCTCCAAGACAACTAGTTTTTCAGAGCTATGAACGAATACAAGCCTTATAATAGATCATCATCCTCAAGGACAAAAAGTACTTTTGCAAAACAAACTATCATAAGGCTTCTTGAACCCTGCATATCACAGTGCAAAGATATGATAAGCTCCTAAGTTGCATACATGGGGTTTGCAGGTCACCACATTTACTCAAGGGGATTAATCTCACCAAAAAAGGAGCTAGTAAAACAAAACGAAGTAAGGCAAAAACAAAGGTGCAATACGCTCTTCTTTTGATTCTTCCACACCTCAAGCTAGAGCAGCAGCACAAGATGGAAGGCTCTACGGGGTAATATCTATCATAAACTGATCACTGGATAACTCATACGTGCATGATTATCACCAGCAAAATCCAACTCCCTCCACAATGTCACCGAAGTTCCAGGGGCAATCTACTATCATCTTGTTTTAAGATGATTTCCCCAACTGGTTGGGCATTCAAGTCTCACTAATTCAATAAGTTTGGCATTAAAAGTAAATTCTAATCTCGTAAAAAAAGCAAGCTTTAACTTGCTTCTGCTTCAAGTTGGAGAAGAAATTGCCCTCACAATATCCAGCCCCATCTGCCAAGGGGCAGCCCTATTTTCTTCGATCTAAATGGCAACAATGTTACATTCCCACATGCTCGTCTCTCCATCCCTGCCTTTCTCTCTTTCATTCTCTCCATACCTAGTCATATTCACTTGAAATGGAAAAGGAAGCATTCTTGTTCCAAGTCCAACACACACTAAAATCAATTGTACACCTCGAGTTGTTGACTGGCCAAACCAAAACCACTTATTTAGCTCAGACCCAAGATTATGTTCAAGCAAATAAACCCACCTCTCTGATTTATTCTAGGAGCAAAAAACCATACATTCGGCAACATATAAACATTCAATTCAATTACAAAATTAGCTAGAAATTCAAAGAATTACGGCAACATATAAACTCTTCAAAACTAAAAAATTAAAAGAAAACTAATTGATGATCGAATTTCCTGAAACAAAAACAAAATCACACACGCATACGTCTATATATATCCATACCCACAAAGCAACATAAGCAGTACAACCTNACGGCAACATATAAACTCTTCAAAACTAAAAAATTAAAAGAAAACTAATTGATGATCAAATTTCCTGAAACAAAAACAAAATCACACACGCATACGTCTATATATATCCATACCCACAAAGCAACATAAGCAGTACAACCTCTTCGATACATGAATCGATTAAACTTCAATAGATTACCTTGCGAGCAGACCCCATCTCTGCTCTGCTTTCTCTCCCTGTGTTTGTGTGTTGAAATTCTCTTGGGCTTTGAACGAGTTGAGCTTCGAAGCAACGCGAGAGGATATCGTTTTTAAGGTTGTGCTTGGCCAACCAAAATATTAGATTAGATTATAATGCTAATCACGCTTCTAGCATGCCATTTTTATATTAACAACACCTGTCAAGTTTTTTTTTTTTTTTGTTTCCAGGTTCATTGAACCCGCATAAATGGATTCGAACTCCGAATCGAATTTAAACTTTAATAAATTATTTTAATTAATTTAATTTAATCTCTTTAAAGTTTAAAACATCTAATTTGAATTTAAATAACCTTTACGATCACGTTTCGTTGATCTTTTCATATTGTTCGAAGAAATGAAACCTAGTCGATTTTATTAAAGAATTTAAAGGACAAATTATATAGGGAATATTTGAACATTAAATTAAATGAAATATTTTTAGAAATAAATTGAAAAAATATTTTAAGGATTAAATGAATAAAAATCTAAGCATGAAATAAATTTATAAAATGCACATAGTTTAGGGACTGTAATGGCTATAAAACCCTTCTAATTGTAAGGATTTCATTTCAATTCATGTCAAAATGTATATAAAAGAGATAAATGGTGAATAATCTTAATTATATTTTTAATAATTAAATTCAAACCTCAAATTTACAACATTAGTTGGATGAATGAACCACATCATTATGAACAAAGTAATTAATTCCCACATGTTATTTTTTACATCTTATCAATTGGGATTCACCTATATTATTAAAAAATTATTTTTCAATATTATACATTTTATTTGTACTAAACAAAACAATACACATGTAATATTTTATTTTATTATTTTTATAATCGTGATAAAAAAAAAAAATTGTTATGATATCATAGTGTTATTGTAGTGCTATCCTATCCAACCTTTGACACTTTTCCCTTTCTGAACCAACACAGTTGAAGGAAATGGGATTTGGTTCGTAAATTGAAGCTGGTAATGTCACAAACATTAAAGAAATCCCAAATATTACTGAAAAAACATAACGAGGAACACCTTCATCTCAACTGGGTAATGTTACAAACATTACTTAAAAAAAAATCACTTCTGACATTTTTTTTCTCTCCAAATGCAGTTTATATGCTAATGAATTAAAGAAGATCTAGTTCAAATTAAATAAGTAAACAAGATGGTTCAACTTGCATCCATTTGTCGCTCCTCCGGATTTTCTTCCTTGTCTTGGCCAATTACCTCAATGGATTCCATTTGGATTGTTGGAGGGGGTAGCACCTGTACCACCATCTCTACCAATTCTTCAACGGTGTCTCCCATCCGTGTGTCACAGTCGTCTATAATCTGCAAAAAATACGAGGCATAAAAGAAAATTTTGCAAATAAGCATATCTCCTGGACAAACTAAAGAAATCATGCAAGTGAGAAGAGATACAAGAGTTTGAAGGGCAGTATGTAATGCACATCCACATGGAGGCACATAAATATGTGATGGGCAATCGCCTTTCATTGGCCTGAATATTCAGTTATACAAATGACTGAAAAATGTATTCATTTCTGAAAACAATGGTTATAGAAAAAAACATAATACACACTCAAATGATTGTGAAATGTAGAGGTCTTGGCTGATGAAATTTTGTATGTACTGTAGCCATTTTGCTGCAGATTGCCAATATCAAGTGTTTTGCTAGCCAAAACATTCTGGAAAAATAAAATGCGAAGTACAAAATAAATATGAAGCATCTATTTTTATAAAAATTGTAGAGGTTGAAAAGCTATTGCACCCAATGGAAGTGCTAGGCTTTTACTATCCACCCAGCTTCAGATATCCACAAACTAACAGCATATGCAGCATGAACTAATATAAAATGTAAAGCAAATGTGGAGTGAAACAATTATATCTCATCGATCCTTACATTATGCATATGAAGAATTTGAAGCCAATAGGAAAAAAGCATCAAATATTTTACCAAATTTTAGACAACCACAGATGCTCGAGTACATCGATGAAAGAGGGGCTTTGGAGAGCACTAANGACCCCATCTCTGCTCTGCTTTCTCTCCCTGTGTTTGTGTGTTGAAATTCTCTTGGGCTTTGAACGAGTTGAGCTTCGAAGCAACGCGAGAGGATATCGTTTTTAAGGTTCTGCTTGGCCAACCAAAATATTAGATTAGATTATAATGCTAATCACGCTTCTAGCATGCCATTTTTATATTAACAACACCTGTCAAGTTTTTTTTTTTTTTTGTTTCCAGGTTCATTGAACCCGCATAAATGGATTCGAACTCCGAATCGAATTTAAACTTTAATAAATTATTTTAATTAATTTAATTTAATCTCTTTAAAGTTTAAAACATCTAATTTGAATTTAAATAACCTTTACGATCACGTTTCGTTGATCTTTTCATATTGTTCGAAGAAATGAAACCTAGTCGATTTTATTAAAGAATTTAAAGGACAAATTATATAGGGAATATTTGAACATTAAATTAAATGAAATATTTTTAGAAATAAATTGAAAAAATATTTTAAGGATTAAATGAATAAAAATCTAAGCATGAAATAAATTTATAAAATGCACATAGTTTAGGGACTGTAATGGCTATAAAACCCTTCTAATTGTAAGGATTTCATTTCAATTCATGTCAAAATGTATATAAAAGAGATAAATGGTGAATAATCTTAATTATATTTTTAATAATTAAATTCAAACCTCAAATTTACAACATTAGTTAGATGAATGAACCACATCATTATGAATTAAGTAATTAATTCCCACATGTTATTTTTTACATCTTATCAATTGGTATTCACCTATATTATTAAAAAATTATTTTTCAATGTTATACATTTTATTTGTACTAAACAAAACAATACACATGTAATATTTTATTTTATTATTTTTATAATCGTGATAAAAAAAAATTGTTATGATATCATAGTGTTATTGTAGTGCTATCCTATCCAACCTTTGACACTTTTCCCTTTCTGAACCAACACAGTTGAAGGAAATGGGATTTGGTTCGTAAATTGAAGCTGGTAATGTCACAAACATTAAAGAAATCCCAAATATTACTGAAAAAACATAACGAGGAACACCTTCATCTCAACTGGGTAATGTTACAAACATTACTTAAAAAACATCACTTCTGACATTTTTTTTTCCCTCCAAATGCAGTTTATATGCTAATGAATTAAAGAAGATCTAGTTCAAATTAAATCAGTAAACAAGATGGTTCAACTTGCATCCATTTGTCGCTCCTCCGGATTTTCTTCCTTGTCTTGGCCAATTACCTCAATGGATTCCATTTGGATTGTTGGAGGGGGTAGCACCTGTACCACCATCTCTACCAATTCTTCAACGGTGTCTCCCATCCGTGTGTCACAGTCGTCTATAATCTGCAAAAAATACGAGGCATAAAAGAAAATTTTGCAAATAAGCATATCTCCTGGACAAACTAAAGAAATCATGCAAGTGAGAAGAGATACAAGAGTTTGAAGGGCAGTATGTAATGCACATCCACATGGAGGCACATAAATATGTGATGGGCAATCTTCTTTCATTGGCCTGAATATTCAGTTATACAAATGACTAAAAAATGTATTCATTTCTGAAAACAATGGTTATAGAAAAAAACACAATACACACTCAAATGATTGTGAAATCTAGAGGTCTTGGCTGATGAAATTTTGTATGTACTGTAGCCATTTTGCTGCAGATTGCCAATATCAAGTGTTTTGCTAGCCAAAACATTCTGGAAAAATAAAATGCGAAGTACAAAATAAATATGAAGCATCTATTTTTATAAAACTTGTAGAGGTTGAAAAGCTATTGCACCCAATGGAAGTGCTAGGCTTTTACTATCCACCCAGATTCAGATATCCACAAACTAACAGCATATGCAGCATGAACAAATAAAAATGTAAAGCAAATGTGGAGTGTAACAATTATATCTCATCGATCCTTACATTATGCATATGAAGAATTTGAAGCCAATAGGAAAAAAGCACCAAATATTTTACCAAATTTTAGACAACCACAGATGCTCGAGTACATCGATGAAAGAGGGGGTTTGGAGAGCACTAGATAGATTTACCGGATCAATTTCAACCACAGAGGATGGCCTAACGTTGATGATATTGAGAATCTCAGATTTAGCAAGGTTGTACTTTTTGCATTTTCCCAAGAAATCAGAGATACTCTCTCTTGTTTGATTGCAAGCAACACTCTTCTCCAAATAATCATATACCTAGAACAAGTTTAATTCAATCAGCCCACAAATATTTCCATTACCAGAGCACAAGAAACAGATATTTTGTTGGTACACACATCGAACCTTGAACTCTGATGGTGCCACAGATGCAAGAACCCGTGTGGGATCCTTCCCAGCGCCTCTAGATCGTAGAAAGTCAAGTACTTCAAAATAGGTAAGTGCACCACAATCAGCTTCGAGTCTACAAAACATCCAGCTTGTGTAAATGTAACCAGTAACCAGTAACCAG
>CAUOFW020005669.1:0-26365 GCA_963454935.2 Ilex paraguariensis | reverse complement strand
CAAATTACTTTTCTCTCGATTCCATTCAATTAGGATCGATCATGATTAATTAAAATCAATCCCAATGCCAATTTTTTTTTTTTTTTTGAGATTCCACTCAATTAAGATTGATCACGACCATATGAGATTGATCTAAATGCATTTGATGGTCCAAAAATTGGGACCAAACTAAATTTCTAGTGGTTTCAATTAAATAGTATCGATCACAACTAGCTGAACTTTTTTTTTTTTGAACTGGTCTCGATCGTATATTTAGTTACATTAAATTGACATGTAATTTTATAAAATTTATTTTTAATTTTATTCAACTAACACTCAATTCATCAAAAATAACATTAAATTAACCTTCAATTGTATTAAATTAACATTCAAAATTATAAATTTAAAATTCATAAAATTAACATTAATTTAAAATTTATAAAATTAAAATTAATTCATAAAATGTCAATTAATTTGATTAAATTACATGTCAATTTAATGTAACTCAATATAGGATCGGGATCAGTTCAAAAAAAAAAAGTTCGACTAATCGGATCAATCCTATTTAATTGGAACCTCCAGAAATTTAGGCCATATTTGGTTTCCGTTTCAAAAACTAGTATCTGAAAACAGTTTTTGAGAAGAGTTTTAAGAAAAGCTTTAAAAAAGTGATTTTGATATTTTTTTAGATAAAAAACTTATTTGGTTAGATGATTTCAAAAACAATTTTATAATACAGAAAATAGTAAAATCTGTTTGAAAAGCCTAAATATATATTTAAACAGTAATTCAAACATTAATAAAAAAATATAAAAAAATTATTTTTATATTGACAATTTTATAATATATATATATATATTACTAGTCATTACTCGTGTCTAAAGACACTATATAATAAATAAATTTTTTTTACACAATTGTCCAAATTTAAAAAGAATGATCTAACAATATTCATACCAATTATTCTTTTAAAATAACTCAAAATATATCGATGATCATATCCTCCATATTAATAGAATTGTCATAAAAATATATAAAATTTTTCAAAACAACACCATATATATAAATACCTTTGAAAAAAAATAAATACCAACATAATTCATTGAAATTTATAATCTTTAAGTAATAAACAAAATTTTACTCATTTATAAGACTCATGAATTTATTACCTTTACCACCACTCAATCAAATAATAGAATATAATTATAAACACAATCATCATATTTCTAATCCACTCTATTCCCATGTAACAAATATCTCAAGCAAAAAAAAATATATATATACTAATATAACACAATTAAATTCACAATCTTTAAACGATAAATAAAATCAATCAAATTTTACTCATTTATAAAACTCATGAATTTATCACCACTATTATCATTCAATCTCAAATGGCACAATAAAATTATAAATTTAATTACAAAATTTTCAATCATCCACATATAAATATACTCTCACACATTTATTTTTTGGCTACCAACAAATCTTCCTAATCAATAACTGTTTTTATTAGAAATATAATAATTTTAAGTTTTTGTGATAAAATAATAATAGGTTAATATTTAATTAAAAAATAGGGTAAAAAATACGGACTTCTTCTGAGTTTTGACAATATTATGCGGACACCATATAATATTAATATATATAATATAATAAATTATAATAATATAGAATATATATTAATATATTATATTATAATATATAATATAATAGATTATAATATTAATATAATATAATATAATATATTATAATAATATATAGTATAAATTTTATATAGCATATTATATTATAGAATATATTATAATATATATTATATATTATGAGAGAGAGGAAGAAGTAAAAAAAAAAAATGAAGAAATTTACTGCTAAGGAGACTTGAAGGACATACCTCATTAAAGTCCAAAATTGTTCTCCTTACTTTCAAAATTTTTAAAAAATACTCTGGAAACAAGTTAGACTTGTTTTCTATTTCTTTAACTCAAATCTCATTTTTTCCCAAAATTTTGAGAAAAAAAATGTTAAACAAATATGTTTTGCGTGTTTTTGAAATTTTAAAAACAAAAAATAATTTTCGAAAAGCTTACCAAACATGCCCTTAGTTTGGTCCCAATTTTTGGACCATCAAATGCATTAAGATCGATCTCATATAGTCATGATCGATCCTAATTGAATAGAATTGCAAAAAAAAAAAAAGGTATTGAGATCGATTTTAATTAATCATGATCGATCCTATTTGAGTGAAATCGAAAAAAAAAATAAAAAATTTGGTACTCCCTCCGTTCCTAAATATTTGTCATTTTACACAATTTTTTTTAGTTCCATAATATCTGTCGTTTAATGAAACCAAAGTATAATTAATATTTTTTCTTCCAAATTTATCATTAACTTTTCAATGCATTAGATTAGGTGGAGGTTAAGTGATTTTCATATTTATTTCTTTCCCAATACGTATTGAATAAATATATTTTAGTCTTGTGTAATTATTTTTTATTCATATTAGAGCTATTTAATAGCTTCCTTAATCTATGTGCTAAAATCTTAAACGACAGATATTTACAAACGGATGGAGTATTGGAATCGATCTTAATTAATCATGATCGATCATGACTATTAAATGTAATGTTACCACTTACAAAAATAAAGTTATTACTCATGGGATAAAGTTATCACTTTTAAAAGGTAAAGTTACAACAATTAAAAATAAAATTGTTATCTTTGAAAGTGAGGTTATAACTATTTATGGTAAAGTTACTACTTTTAGATACGAAGGTATAATTATTTAAGGTTATGCTACAATCAGTAAGGATAAAAATATCACAAAAAAAGGTTGCTGAGGTTACCATCTTTAAAAAAAAATGGTACAATTTTTATTGGCAAAGTTATCACAACTTTAATGAGTAATTTTTTAATATTTAATGACAAATATTGAGGACCACACATTATTTTCGGTACCGTACAAAATTCTGACCGGACAGTACCGTAGATCTCCCCGCTGAAAAGAAAAAACCAAAGGCATGGAAAGTGGCCATGCCACATGTATATGTGACAATGATACTGGTGGGCGTACTGTTAAAATCTATGAAACACGGATACGAATATGATACAATACAGATACGACGATACGATAAAATTTAAAAATAAAGGATACGGGTACGATCAAGATATATCTATAATAAAATATTTTTAATATTTTTATTATTTTTAATCAACATAATACTTATATATTTTGATAATTTTTTAACACAATAAATAAAATTAGTAATTCTTTTTAATTTGAAAAAATATATATCATATCATTATAGTATATTCACAAAGTGAAGTGATTAATTAAAGGAATTAAAACTAATCTTTATCGAGTCGATTTATTTAGAAATAATTTTTGCTAAGACTATAATGTAATAAATTTATTTTATGCTCTGTTGACATGTAATTATATATAATATTTAAAAAATACTCATGTGCTTTTGACGTAGTATGAATTTTTGTAAATATATTGTATGGTATGTGAATTTGAAAGGAAATATTAAAAATTCAACTTAAAAATTATATATATTATTTGAACACAAAAGTATCCGTGAGATATCCTAACATTTAATTATTATTGAATATGTAAAAAATGTATCAAATACGTATCTTCGAGTATCCGACGAATATCATATCCGATACAAATATATCGACCTCAATAAAATATCCGCCCTTCATAGGTTAAGAAGAAGTGATGGGTGTGATGTGATGTTTTGGGGGCAAAAAAATATATGGGATATAAAAATTTTCAAATTGTCTTCTGTTTTATTATATAGATATGAAGAAATAAAAAAGAATCTATATTATATATATTGTTATACACATATAGTTATCAAATTGAATTTTAAGATCAGATATATATTAATATATAATTTTTTAAATAATTAGGTATAACAAAAAATAAAATATATGTTAATTTTTTGACACCAAATTTTTCATTTAATTTAATTACACATAAAAAATAATTCAATTACAAATAAAAAATATTTTAATTACACATAAAATTTATATTTTCATAAATTCAACAAAAAAAGTATTATTTAAATTATTCATGTGCTACGTATATCGTGCATTGCTAATACTATAAGGATATTTTGTTGATATGAAATTATTGAGTATTATTCAATAAAAAAAAATTAGTGGGTATCAATGAGTTTTTCTTTTTCTTTTTTTGTTGTTTCAACAGTCAAATTATCTAGGTCAACTAATCTCTGTTTTGGTCCGGTCAAAAAACATACCATCCACGTCAAGATTAGAATATTCATAAAGGATAAATTTCATATAACCTGATCTCAAAATTTTGTCAAGATTTGAATATAAGACTTATGAGTTTACCCTCCTTTAAATTTGAATTTGTCCTCTTTTAAATATGAATTTATCCTCCTTTAAATTTAAGTTTATCCATTAAAGTATTAAATGTTAACTCTAATTTAAGTCAATATTAGAAATGACATGAGTCAAATACCCTGTTTACTCTATTTTTATTGAATGAAAAATAACATATCACATTTTTCATAAAATATTATTGACAATAAACACTATGTTTTTTACCCTAATAAAGTTGTTTAAAGAAATTCAATTTCTTTTAAATTTTTTAAAAATTTACTCTCTATTTTGAAAAAAGTATTCTCTAAGATAGATAACATTATGAGAAATGCTCAGAGAGGAGTTGGACAAAGCGTCCCCACTTATTTTACATGGGTGGTTGGGTACTTATTTGAATGCCTGTAATTCACTTTTTTATTTGGTGAAACTTTTAAAAATATTGACGTGATAAAATTATTACACCTAATATTTACTCTAGAGAGCCAAACTCACTCTTTTCTATTTAATTAGTAAAAAAAACAATTGATACATACACCTTATTGATCATTTAATATTATTGGCTATTGTCTACGAAAATAAAGAGCATTATTGGAATTGTCTAAAAAAATGTAATTTCTATTTCAAGTTTTCATCATTATATTTATAATTCTATAAATAGAATTTTCTATTCGGTAACATTTTTTTTAATAAAAAAACAAAACAAAATTTTATTTTTTTGTGATAAAAATTAAAAATATAAAACATGTTTAATAGTTATTTATATTTAAAAAATTATACAAACAAGAATAAAAAGACATGTTTGATATTATATATTTTGGATAATATTTTATGGAGAAGGCTATGGTACAGCCCTCACCTTTTTTGGTATGGTACCAAACAAATGAGTGGCCCTCAATTTTTCTCATTAAATATTACAAAGTTATTCATTAAATGTGTGATAACTTTGTCGATAAAAGTTGTACCATTTTTTCTAAAGATTGTAACCTCAGCCACCATTTTTTTGTGGTACTTTTATTTTTATTAATTGTAACGTAACCTTGAATAGTTATAATTTTATATTTAAAAATAATAATTTTACCATAAATAGTTATAACCTCACTTTTAAATATTATAATTTTACTTTTAATTGTTGTAATCTTACCTAAAAAATTTGTACTTCACCTTTAAAGGTGATATTTTTATCTCAAGAATAATAACTTTGTCTTTGCAAGTAGTAATATTACATTTAATAGTCATGATCGATCAAGATTAATTAAGATCGATGTCAATGCCAATTTTTTTTTTTTGCGATTCCACTCAATTAGAATTGATCATGATTTATAAAGATCGATTCCAATTTTTTTTTTTTNTGATCCACATAAACCCGTCCTTCCTCTACCCTTTGTCGTTTCTATTCAATTCCCATTTCATTCTGTAATTTCTTCACTGCACCCATGCCCCTCACTGCCATATATGTCGAATATACATATATGCAGATCTATCAAATAACAAGTAAAATTTGATTAATATATCTATGAATATATGTATATATACACACACACACACAGAGTGAGAGACGAAAACATAGTTCTTTGTTCACAAGAAAAAATTGATTGATAGATCTATAAAATATGAATGAAGATAGGCAGCCCATTTATATATACACACACACACATAGACGAAAACACACACGCACACATCGAACACACACACATTCACATGCAAATCTAACCACATATAATAATATATTCATAGATCTAGAGCTAAATATACATATATATACAGATTTACGTATATACTATGTATATAACAAACCCAAACTTAAAAATTTGATTCCATAGAAAGAAGTTACAAAGAGAAAGAGTGAAATCTAACCTTGAAGGAGATATTGATGGAGAAAGAGTGCTCGCTTGTGAGATCNCCCAAACTTAAAAATTTGATTCCATAGAAAGAAGTTACAAAGAGAAAGAGTGAAATCTAACCTTGAAGGAGATATTGATGGAGAAAGAGTGCTCGCTTGTGAGATCTGAGAGCTCCTTCGTCGTCGGCTTTGTGAGAGAGAACGACAACTATGACCGAGAGAGAGAAGAGGTCAGAAGGATAAATAATGATTTTATAGTTATAATAAAAAAAAGATAAATTACACCTAAATTCCCTTAAGTTTGTTACTTAATCAACTGGACTCCTCACATTTAAAATATTACATTTACACCTTTTGAGACTGACAACTAATTGATGGTGGAAACGGAACCAATGAAAAGACCTAAATTGCCCCTAGATATTGTTGAAGACCTTAACAATTATTGAACGACCCCTCTGCTTAGTATAAAAGCTTTCCTAATTTTTACACCCGCCAACACTATGAGTCTCACACCTCTCTCAACTGGAAGAACTATTCGAGTGTCTAATGTTCTTGGCGTTTGGTATTTCCAAGTGGATCCAAGATTAGTAGGAGATGGAAGACTCCAAAATGGTGAAAGGTACACATCCTGATTAGGGTTTTTAAAGAAATATTAGGGTTTTTTTTTTCAAACAATCTAGGTTTTTTTTTCCTTTTTGTTTTTAGCACAAGCAAAATATGATCATTTTTTGAAAATATGTTCGTTTATTTGAAAAGTCTGTATTAATTAGGTCTAGATTTTTTTAAAACTATACTAATTATGTTTCAATTTTTTGAAAACTTTGTATTAATTAAGGAATCACTTGGGTTTTGATTTTTGTTTTGTTGAAAAGAACATCATGAATTTAACCATTAAAAATCAGTACATTAAAAGTCTATACTGATTTTGAGGTCACATATCCTGATTAGGGTTTTTTTAGAGAGAATTTTTGAAAGCTTAGGAAGATGCTAAGGGATATGTTGCACTCTAGAAATTAGTGGGCCAATGGCCATCCAAATATCATACCTAAAATCCACATCTCTACCACTACCCCTTTTTTTATTTTACGAGTGAGAGTGGAACCTATGAGAAAACACAAGAATCCACTGAGGAAATAGGAATTTGCATGTCTAGAGGCACTAAAGAATTTGATTTCACATCTTTTTGGATTTCCTCTGCTATTGTATTTGGCTCCTTTCTGGTTTATAACTATTCATTTCTTGTTGTTCGATTGTGGTTTTTTTTTCAAAAACATATTGATTGAGATTTCATTCTTTTTTTGTCTTTTAATCCAGTGTATGTATGTCATTGAATGTTTATACCTTTGTTTTTTTATAAGCTGGCAAACTGTTATAATTAAATAGTTGTTATGAATAGGTTGTCAAAGAGGTTTGAAAAGGCATGTACTTTGCCTAACTCTCTAACACCAAAAACTTTGGAGAAGTTGAATGTTGTGAAGCATAAATCCAAAAAATGTACCCTCTTGGTTGCTAGTCATGATGAATTTCGTATCACGGATGGATCATTTCATTATGTAGTTGATATTGGAAAGAGGACTCGTGAATATAGGGTCTGGGACATCAGTGGAATACCTTGCAAGCATGTAGTTGTTGACATTACATATAGAAGGCAAAACCTTGAGAATTTTTGTGATCCATGTTATTATAAGGAGACATACCTCAAGGCTTACAGTGAAATGATTCATCTCATTCCTGATGTCAAGTTATGGCCACAATTAGGTGGCATCTTTCCATCTTAGTTGCTTCCACCACCATTAAGAAGACTCCCCGAAAGGCCAAGGAAAAATAGAAGAAAAGAGGTAGACGAATCAGGCTCATCCACTCAGTTTAAAAGATCTTGCATTGTTCAATGTGTAAACTGCAAAGAGTATGATCATAATAAGAGGACTTGTCACAGAGGTCCAATAAGAATAAGAAAAGGCCAAAGAAAGAGATGTACTTCGGATGTGAGTGTAAAATTAGGTTACTCATATGTTTTATTTCATCTTTAACAACTGATATGCTAGATGCTTTTAAAATTACTTTGGTATAGCTGTTACTACATTATAACATGTTGTTTTACGATACTTAGCCATAATGCCTTCAAATTTTTAATGCTTTAAGAGGCTTTAAGATGTTTAAATATTTAATTTTTTAAGACGGTAATGCTTTAAGTTGCTTTAGTCATGCTTTAATAACAAATTAAAGGTTCTTTGTGTCGTTGAATTAGCATTAGTCATGTTGCATTCTAATGTTTTATGATGCTTTGTTGGATTATTTGTGAAATGTGTTTTCATGAGATGCTAGTTTGGTGGGCAAGGAACTGAAATTGGAACTGAAACTGCTGCTAGTTGTGGGCAAGGAGGTGTGACTGCTGCTACAAGTGGGCAGGGAGGTGTGACNCTATTCCTGGATCTACTCAAGAAATTGATATAAGAATGGATGCAAATGTCCTACAGGTGTTCAAGTTACACAACAAGTGTGCAGTGCTTCAATTGTATATCAAAGATGTTCAATTTTAGCAGCCATTAGATGTGCAAGTTCCTAATCCTTGACCCTTTAGGAAAGTAGGAATTCATGGTGATGAGGAAGAAATTGGGGCTGAGGATGAAGAGTACAAATTTAGTGATGATGATGGGTGGTGTGCACACTGATAGTGATATTAGTTTGAGTGGTTTGAAGTTACTGGATACTGAGATGGATATTGATGATATAGAAGATGGTGGACCTTTATCAGACTATGAGTCAAATGATGAGGTTGGCCAACATGTAGATTCTAATGATGAAGATGATGATCATGAGGATGACCTTTTGGATGGTTCACTTCAAGGTAAAATATTCAACGTTGGGGAAGATGAAAAAATTGAATTTGAGAAAGAAATATTATTTCCAAACATCAATGCCTTTAGAGATGTGTTAAGGGATTATGTGATTCAGGAGAGATTCCCATTGGTCAGAGATAAAAATAAAAGGAAGAGTGTAACAACACACTGTGGTGTTGAGNTCACTTCAAGGTAAAATATTCAACGTTGGGGAAGGTGAAAAAATTGAATTTGAGAAAGAAATATTATTTCCAAACATCAATGCCTTTAGAGATGTGTTAAGGGATTATGTGATTCAGGAGGGATTCCCATTGGTCAGAGATAAAAATAAAAGGAAGAGTGTAACAACACACTGTGGTGTTGAGGGGTGCCCTTGGAGGATACATGCTCCTCTCTTGCTAGATATGCTTACCTACAAGGTAAAGACATTTAACTTTATCCATAGTTGTGTTAGGAATACCAAGCCCAAGGAAGCAAATGCGCCATGGATTGCTAAAAAACTAGTAAATATGTTGAGGGCTAATCCTAATGTGACAATGTTAGGAATGAGGGAAGAACTAAAAAAATATGGAGTCCAACCCTCTAGTATGCAATTGTATAGGGCAAAAAGAAGGCTCCAGAATGGATTCAAGGTAACCAAGGTGATTCATATGGAAGGTTGCCTACATATGCTCTCATTTGGTGAATCAAACAAACCCGAGTAGCATTGCCAAGATCCATTACGAGTTGTATAACTTGGCAGCTTCTCCATCTTTCAAGAGAATCTTTATTGGATTCTCTGCTCTTGGTCAAGGTTTCATGAGAGGATGTCGAGCTTTCCTAGGTTTTGATGGGTGCCATTTGAAAGGGCCTTATGGAGGTGTGCTTTTATCTGTGGTTAGACTAGATGGAAATAATGGTTTGTTTCCAGTTGCGTTTGCTGTTGTGGAATCTGAGACAAAGGAGAGTTGATGTTTTTTCTTCGAGTGTCTCAATGAAATGTTGGATGGGTTCCAAGAGGTTAAGTCATGGAATTTCATGACTGATAGACAGAAGGTATTACCTTTTTGGTAGTTCTTTCTGCAGTTTAGTATGTACTTATTATTGACTACTGATTTTATTCTACTTATGCAATTTTTGTGTCCTTATGCAGGGTTGCAAGGAGGCCATAAATCATATTGTGCCACATGCCTTTAGTAGACATTGTTGTAGGCACATTTATAACAACTTTAGGGCCACCTTCTCTAGGTTACTTCTAAGGAAATTATTCTGGAATGCTGTAAGGGCATACACACCACAAGATTTCAATTATGCCATGGAGAAAATTAAGGATTTAAAGCCTGCAGCATTTGCATGGCTTCAAAGGATGCCTACCTTAATGTGGGCAAGGCATGCCTTTGATGCTTCTGTGAAAAGTGACCATGTGATAACCAATTTGAGTGAGTCATTCAACAATTGGGTTGGAGAGTTGAGGGAAAAACCTATACTAACCTTGCTAGAGAGTTTGAGGGCTAAACTTATGAATATGTTACAAAAGAGGTTTGAAAAGGTATGTACTTGTCCTAACTCTTTGATACCAAAAACTATGGAGAAGTTGAATACTGTGAAGCATGAATCCAAAAAATGTACCCTCTTGCTTGCTGGTCATGATGAATTTCAGATCCCAGATGGATCATTTCATTATGTAGTTTATATTGGTAAGAGGACTTATGAATGTAGGGTATGAGACATCAGTGGAATACCTTGCAAGCATGCTGCTATTGACATTGCATATAGGAGGCAAAACCTTGATGATTTTTGTGATCCATGTTATTATAAGGAGACATACCTCAAAGCTTACAATGAAATGATTCATCCCATTCTTGATGTCAAGTTATGGCCACAATTAGGTGGCATCTTTCCATCTTAGCTGCTGCCACCACCATTAAGAAGACTCCCTGGAAGGCCAAGGAAAAATAGAAGAAGAGAGGTAGACGAATTAGGCGCATCCATTAAATCTAAAAGATCTTGTACTGTTCGATGTGTAAACTGTAAAGAGTATGGCCATAATAAGAGGACTTGTCAGAGAGGTCCAATAAGGATATGAATAGGCCAAAGAAAGAGATCGACTTCGAATGTGAGTGTAAAATTAGGTTACTCGTATGTTTTATTTCACTTTTAACATCTGGTATGCTAGATACTTTTAAAATTGTTTTGGTATAACTGTTACTACATTATAACATATTGTTTTACGATGCTTAGTCATAATGCTTTCAAGTTTTTAATGCTTTAAAAGGCTTTGAATATTTGATTATTTAAGATAGTAATGCTTTAAGTTGCTTTGGCAGGGAGGTGTGACTGCAGCTAATGGTGGGCAGGGAGGTGTGACTGCTGCTAGTAGTACATAGGGCTATGGAATTGCTGCTTCTCAGTCTTCTCAAGCTAATGCATGAATGGAAGGTTTGGAAGCTATGCTAGGCAATAAGGTGTGTAAATTCACCTGTTGTAGTTTTTTTTTTTGTTTTTGATTATATTCATTTGTTATAGTTAATCTTATATCCTATACTAAATTTTAATTAAGCTATGATAGTAAATTGTTATTTAACATCTGAGTAATAATGTGTTGATATTACTAATTCAATTTGTTAGGGATGAGGAAAGAAAAAAAAGTAGGCCTTCCAGGACTGGAGTAGCAAAGACAAGCACTCAAGAAGGGAGTAACAAAGTTTCTGAACCTGTTGCACCTATTGTGGCTGTGGAATCTGAATATGCTATGTTCTAAATTCCTTTTTGGTTAGGAAAATAACTTTTGTTGTTGGCATGGTGTATTTTGAGTAGGCTGGAGCTTTTGTTGGAAGTGCATCTTTTGTGTTTATTAGAAATGCTTAGGTGATGTTTTTTGGATGCCTATATTGTTTTTGGATCCCAACAATATATTGGATGTCTGGTTACTGGGGATGTAATTATGTTGACATTGGGAATTATTATCAATGCTTAGGTGATGTTTTTTGGATGCCTATATTGTTTTTGGCTCCCAACATATATTGGATGCTTGCATTGTTTTTGGCTCCCAGCAATATATTGGATGTCTTGTTACTGGGGATGTAAATATGTTTTACATGTATATAGAGAGGCTAATGCCATAGCTGATGTTTTGGCATCATTTGCGGTCCAGACTAGAAGTTCTTATGATTTTCATATTCAGGTACATTGTCAACTGCTAGGAGGATGCTCTTGCAAAGGGACCAGATCTTGCTGCCTACTGCAAGGATAAAGAGGGTTGTTCGGAAATGTTGTCTAACATTGGACTGCTTCTGCTGCAAGTTTGGAGCTGTTAGTCTAAAAGCATGGAGCTAGGATCTGTTTCTGCTGAAGAGGCTTGGAGAGCTGTCAGATGGTCTCGTGTGGTGTTCTGTGCTATGCTCAAGTTGCACTTTGGGAGGCTGAAAGGAGTGAAGTTGCAGAAGGCCATAACAATAATTTGTCTATATTTTGTAACAGATTTTTTTGGCAATTATAGTGTAACAGAATTTCTGTTATGAAACAGAAAATCTGTTGCTAATAGTTTTCTGTTCTAACATATTTTTTGGCAGTTTTCAATAATAGAAATTTTCTTTTCTTAAAAAAAAAAAGGTGATGTAAATATGTAACACAAGTCATGTTTTTTTTTTTCCCTAAAATTTGAAATTCCATCTAATTATGGAAGTTGTAGCAATATTGTCGCCTGAGTAGCAGCAGCAAAGAGTTCCAGTGAGTCTTCAGTTGAAGGCATTATTGCAGCAAAGAGAGAACAATCATACACTTGGTCCACATAGAGCCTGCTGCATTGTAATCCACTCGTGCTGTAAGTATTTTTTTTCCAGCAATAACAGCAGTTGAGATGCTAAATTAAAAGTCCAAATGTTGGAAAAATCCAGCCACAGTGGATAAGAGAAACAGTCCAGCTAAACAGTCCAGGAAAAAAAAAAAAAACAGTCCAGAAGTCATGTCTCCAAATGATTTGAACGAATTAACAGTGGGCAAAACAAAAGGTTAATATGGAAATTCTAATTGTGTATTAGAATGACAACATTTTTGTTAACAAATTTTTAATAGAGACGGACGATAGGGGGTTCTCTGTTACAAGCGCACAAACTTGAGGGGGTATAGATGTAATATTTCAAATGTGAGGGAGTCCAGCTGATTAAGTGACAAAACTGAGGGGGGTTGGATGTAATTTAGCCTTATTTTTTTTCATCCAAATTGACAAAGGGTGTATTCACGCGCCTAAAGAATGATGTGGACTTTGTTTGCAAGTTTTCCCTCCAAAGTAACATTTTTAATGCCTAAAATTCCCTTTACATCCTATATTATAATCCCCATGTTTCTCCTCATTTTAGCACTTTGCTATCCAACAACCATTTCACGTTGACTGAAGTGAAAGAGTTTTTGACTATACCCAGTCTCAACCCAAATTTTATTGTCAAACTTAGTAAGTTTTAAACTTATTTATCAAATCTAGTCTCTTTATTAAAATTTTATTTCAAATGAAGTCTTCACAAGTAAAAACATTATTCAAAATGACATTTTTAAACTGGATAAATTTTTAAAAGTGTTATTGTAAATGATGTCTTTCAAATCGTCATTTAAAATAACGATTCTTTAGTGATTAAAAAATAAACGGTTTCCTAACGGAGTTAGGGCATAATCACAAATGCATAAATTGTCATTTTAAATAACATTTTTAAAGTCGTTATTCCAAATGACATTTTAGGCGAATAAAATCAGAAATTCCCTTTATCAAATCAGAAAAGCCCTAGATCTCATAAATTAAAATCAACCCAAATCTCTCAGTTACTCTCTCCAGTTGTTTGATGAAGGTCACGCTTTCGACAAAGACCACTTTGACACAGGCACCTAACTTCGGTGAAGACCACTCCTCTGGCGAAGACCACTCCTCCGACTAAGACCATTCCAACGAAGGATTTAGCAAATCTCACCAACTCCTCTGTTGCCGTTTGAAGACCACTCCTCATGTGTCTCTCTCTTTCTCACTATCTCTGTCCCTCTCCTCCGACGAGTTCTGACCACAACTCCGACTAACCACTGAAGGTATTTTGCTTGTTGTCTCTTTTGCTCGCTCTATCTCTCTTTATTATCCGAAAGGCTTGTGTATGCCTCTGTAACCTCCTGTTACTTTAGCTTTAAGAATTAATGTGGTTTATAGCTTAATTCTGTACACACACACACGCACAAAATTATGTATACACACACATACACACACTAAATGGACAACAAATGTGTTAGAGACAAAGCTACCCTGAAAAAATGTTAAATCAAAGCAAAAAATATGACACTGATTATCATGAATAGATTTAGCTAAGTACAAGGGGCAACACCTGTAGGGTTTTTCATATTCAAGAAGATGAGTTAAGTTCCTACATATGTATTTCCTAGCAAAAGGGTACGAATTGCTTGCATGTATAAAATTAGATTCAAAATAAAGCAACCAAAAATAAAAACATTGTTTTCTTGAGCAATGGTTAGGTTTCAATCAGACAGACGATGTTTGAACATATAAACATGATTTGAATTCTAAGTCTTTGGTGTCTCTTATGAGCATCCCCAAAAATCACAAACTTGGCTCACATCCATTATAATCTGTTGAGCAAAATTAGTTTTTTTTTTTTACCAAAAGTCAGAGTGCTTTCATTATTAAGAAATAGACCGCTACCGAAAGGATGATAATAAATTGTTAAGTGGAAGGTCTTAACCCTCCTCCACTATTTAGAAGCTTGGTAAAATAAATGGACTAGTCATAATTTTTATTTTAATATTTGTTTACATGTATTTTGGGTGGTGACACTTGTGAGATCCGCATTCCTGCACAATCCAAAGAATTTTTAGTTAGTGGGTTCACATGCTTCTCAGATAAAAATATGGAAGATTCTATCACCTTTTTGTGCTCATTTTGACAGCAGACTTTTACATTTACAAAGGATATAATGTTCAAATACCTACTAAAATAGGGAAATACTATTTGAACTTAAAATGTGGATTTAAAATGTAGACTTGATCAATCACAACTATTGAATAGGTAGTGAGTTCTAATAAATGTTGGGACTCACAATAAAATTAAAAGCAATGATTGATCAAGTCTATATTTTAGGTCTATGTAGCATTGCTCACTAAAATATGACAGTTAAAAAGTCCCCACTAACCCTGGAGTAAGCAACAAGTTACCCTGCTAGCTCTATAGTCTTTGAATAGTGGCATCAACCTTGTCAAAATGACTAAATTGGCAAGACAACGAATAATATGGTTAGTGGGGATTTCTTCTAACAAGATGGTTAACAAACCGTGCTGCAAATGCCATACAATTAAGGACTTATGATAATTCAATTGGATCAAACTTGAACCTGAACAATTCAGTTCAACACAACCCCAAAATCAAACTTTTCAAACCGTAAAGCAAAGGGTGGCAAGATAAATAAAATTAGTAATGTATTCAAAATTTTAGACCAAAAAATAGATGAGAAACAATAGAAGTCAGCAAGTTGCAAACAATAATGGTTTCAATTTGATAGCTAGATAGCCAAGATATATTATTTTTACCAAATGGACAACCTCATATTCAAACCCATATGCCCATCACTTCTACCACTATATCAGACAATGGTTCTTAGCAGAGTAACTTTCAAACACTTCTATTTAATGATCTACTATTGATGGAAAACAAGTTGTGGGCACGATGGATTGACATTGCATGGGAATGATAGAATTAAATTTGAGATGTTCAAGTTGGAAATCTCGAATTAAACCTTTTGTCTTTATTTAATTGTGAAAAATCTATATCAAACTGTTAAATTTAAGATGTTGTGTGGTGATGTAGGTTGTGGACATGAATCGTGATCCATACTCATTACTACATCCTGGTCCTAATGATGCATCTGTACTATCATTACAGCGTGAGCATCACACCACTGCTATTTGGGAGGGCGTTAACATTTACAATGTAGACGATTTGAGGCTCCACTTCGTCGAGTTACCATCCCTGATGAGCGGCTTATTCAGTATCTATGCACAGTTGGGATGTCACATTTTACCCTTGGTTGTTGGGGTGTAATTACGAACAAAGGTTAAATAGACATTTTATGTATTATTACGTCTTTATAAATTTGTTGAACTTTATAGATGAGATGTCACATTTTTGGAACAGTACACTTCAACCCATGTATTGCGTCGCTATCGGGAACAACTTGACCAAATGAGAGACGATCAGGTATATCCACTTGGCCATATCTTATTTACTTACCCGGATGTTAGGTTTTAAATTTTGGTAATGTTTGTTGGGATGATTGCATTGTATGTTGGGAAGTTGTTGAATTTTGGTAAAATTAGTGGATGTAGAGATGGTGGGATGTTTTTGTATATTAGTTTATCTCGGCCATTGAGTTGGGTGTGTTGTATACATGTTGAAAATTTTGAAAAGTTTCAATTTACAGGAAAAATTCTGCCCATTTTTTTAAAAAAATACTTCTACATTTATTAATGTTTGCCCACAATTTATGTTGCAGATGATATGTGAGCAGTATACTGCTGAGGTCATGAGTCAACTGCCAAATTATTGCCTTATTGGGTAAAATATTTGGCGCACACTCCCTATTGATTTGTTTTGATGTCGTGAGTGAATTTTTTTGATTGTGTTACTCGATAGTTCAGTCTTGTACAACGCATACCATCAATATGTGATACTAGTAGGGCCTTGCATGCTGTCAACTGTCGCGAGATATCGGGTCGGGATTGGACCGATGTTCATCAGGTGTACATAGACATGTGGACCCATCGTCATGATACCCTTGTTACAAGAGACTTGGCTAAAACACCGATGAATCCTACTGAAACATACATGCTATGGTATCATCGCATCATTCGTTGGCTTGTCGATCCCCCCATTACTAGGCATACTGTTGATTTTCAGCTAGTAGGGAACATCATAGAGCTACTGGTAAGATGTTGTAAAATGATTTACTATTATATTGGTACGTCAAAAATATGGAATTGTTTACTATAATAAATATTTCATGTAATTTTTTTGTAGGAAGAGACTCTTACACAGAAGGGCAACCTAGATTTGACACTTTGCATGGAGACTCTTGGGCGTATTCTAGATTTGAGCTCCTCGTGTTTGACATCCATCCATGAACAGCAACGACTTTTCAATGCTCCAATCTCGGCAGCTGATGTTGCGTCTACATCTGTGCAGGCACCGCCTTTTGGTGTTTTTACTACTCCTATTTCTTCACCGCTAACACAGGAGCCGACACCAACACCGACACCATCACTAGCACCAACATTGACACTAACACTGACACCGATACTAGAACTGACACGGACATGCATCAGCATCGACACCATCACCAATCATCTCAGGAGTACTGACCCCTACAGTTGCAATGACACCTTCTCCTACACCTTTAAATGTTCCCTACATTCCACCATCAGTGTCAACATGTGGTACAACATCAGTTATATTAACACCCCTGCCGTGTCATGCATCAATAGTGTCATCGCGCGTAGCCCGACCTACCATTTCTCTTGAGCATTCTTTACCAGATCCTATGTTAGTTGAGGAGGGGTTGACACAGGATGATACACTTATAGGTATAGGTCATGTGAGAGCCGTATTGCGAATTCAAGGTAGACGATAGGGTCGGGGTTGGGCCCAGGGGAAACTTAAGAGAAAACTTATACGTGCTTTTTTCATTAACCCTTCTTCAGCACGGTCTCGTCCGATGCAATAGAGGTTGTAACGATTTAAATGGATTGCCATGCGATTGTTCTCAACTAAAAAATGATACAATGCTCACTCCAATTGTTGAGGTGTCTTAATTGGCATTTGGATGACAATTTGTCGAGGCCTTTGTATATTGCAAGTTTGCATATCTCCACTAAGATTTTCTCGCTTTGTCAAACGATATTGCAATTTGGCCCGCATGGTGCTTATGACCATGCAATCCCTGCTTGAATAACGTAAACTAGGATTCAGTGTATAGAAGAACTCATCCTCTAAGGCCTAATGATAACCCATATTTTCATATAACATTCTCACACTATAATTCATGGTTGGAAATGAGTTTTGTTGAATGAGTTACTTATACACGATGAATATATAGTCTAGAAAGAATAAGGTTTCGGTGGACATATCAATTTACTGAGAAAGGATTGTCATGACTTCACAATACACTGATTGCTTTCCTGTTACCTATGACTTGACAATACACTGATTGTTTTCCTGTTACCCAAGAATTGACAATGCACTAATCAGTATTCAATAGATTTGCACTTACATGACTATTCAATAAGCCACCTCATGAAGTGGATACCCATTGAATCAATGAATTTCCTAATGAAATGACAAAACCCTATAATTGCTAATCAACCATGTGCTGTAATGCACACACACAGCTGCCAACAAGGTGTAAGGCTGAACTGGTGAGCATTTCAGTAAAAATCATGTGCTAAAGTGAAGTGACAACTGACGTTAGATAAGGTTGAAGAAGAAAAAGTGACTGCTCGTGACTACTTAATGTCATGTGGTGAAGTGATTGAACCTTGAATGGGTTTCAGCAAACCATATGCTGAAGTGACAACTGGCATTTGATAAGGCTGAAGAAGAAAAAGTGACTGCTTGTGACTACTTATTTTCATCTGCTATAGTGACAAAAACCTAAATGGGTTTTAGCAAACCATGTGCTAAAGTGACAACAAACATTTGATAAGGGTGAAGAAGTGAAAATGATTGTTCGTGACTACTTAATTTCATGTACTGGAGTGATTAAACCGTGAATGGGTTTCAGCAAACCATGTGCTGAAGTGAAATGACAACTGCCATTTGATAAGGCTAAAGAAGAAAAAGTGACTACTCGTGACTACTTAATCTCATGTGTTGAAGTGACTAAACCTTGAATGAGTTTCAACAAACTATGTGCTGAAGTGACAAGACACAGTTGATAAGGCCGAAGAGTGAAATAGAGTGAAATGATCTTACGCAGGTCTGACACATGACTAAACCCTAAATGGCCTCACATGACTACATTGTCTTACTATTGACTGCTATGAGCTATTCAGCACACTAGTGTTTGGAGAGTACTATTTAAACACCTTATTTGTGGTTTATATGACAAACAATAAAGATTATTCTACATCAAATTTCTCTACAAGATTTAACAATCACAGACGTGGATGAGTTTGATTGTTACAAGAGCGAAACAATGATTACAAAACTGAGTTTCTGATGCAAAAAAGTATTATGCAGGAGTACGACGAGAATGGTCTTTTTGTGCTAATGAATTAAATGAACTATTCACACAACTAAGAGAACTTGACATACTAGTGCTTCATAGACGATCAGTAACAATGCAACACCTTAATAGAGAGAACTACCAATCAACAATAAAACATGTTCAAAGAGATAATAGTAGAATGTTATTACGTAGGTGTCTCTATTATATGCTCCAACTAGCAAAATACATGGTGATGGGAATTGAACTCTATGAGATCTAATCTCCATATGGATGAGAGTTGACACTAGTTGAGCAAACTAATATATTGTCTAATGCACAATGCCTGTCATATGATTATATGTCTGATGAAGATTAACAAATGTACTCAGTGTGCAATTGTTTGTACCAATGTCATATCTTGAATATTGGTAATCATTGTTCATTTGTGATATAACTTTATCAATGTAATCAGTGTAGTGCCAAGTCATGCTAGCACTTTGTCATTGAATTGTTATATCATTACTTTATTAGTGTGAAGTCATATCATTGCTTTATTAGTGTCAAGTCATGTTAGTCGTACGAAGTAAGTGTCTTGTAAAATTTATATATAATTTTATTTTGTACCTATATAAACCATTCTTAATTGTGTACATCATAACTCAAAAAATGTCAAGGCGCACATCAAGTAGGCAATCTAGTCAAACCATCCAAGGTTCTTCATCACACAATAAACAATATAGTTCATCTTCAACCAATGAATGTCAATGCTCAACTAGCCAAGCAGAATCGTTGAACATAGTTCGTTCAATTGGATTCTATACAAATTCCACTGGTATAACTTGTTATGGACAAAAACATGAGTTCCGCAATGAACCTATTGACCCTTGTCACCCATTCGATCAAGTTGGACAAGTAATTATTGGGTCTATGACCGACTATCCGCCTCCGAGTGTTTATATTGAACCCACACCAAGATGGCGGTAGTTATATGACAAACGTTGTGAGCTTGAAGTACATTGTCGTTGCCATGGACTAATGGTACCGAAGGCACGTTTGACTGATATATATGATCCACAAAACTCTAGTAACCATGAGGAGATCATAGCAAGACTTGAACGTAAAATGATCAGATGCAACGTCGACTTGATCGTTTGTATGCAATCGAGTATGTAAAAATGAGCATTTCGATCCTGACTATGTTGATACTCAAATTTTAGAGAATCCGTTACTTTTTTTCGATCCTGAACTTTCTGATTATTTCGATTTAAGTGATGATGCGTCCAAAACTTTTATTCCATCGAGTTTATATGTACTTGACAACCCTATATGTTGCTTTGAACATCAACCACAATATTGACAGACTATATTTTTGACAGTCTCATGTAATAACGTTGTTTTGTTTAATATATACGTATCATTTTTTTTATATTAGCATGTTTTGTACACTTTTGTAGATCAAATCTCATTGTCGATGAACTTATGACATTACTTCAGAATAGACAATTTTTTAACATATACAAAATTTCCCTAAATCAGTCACTAAATACATTTATACATAAACAATATTTTATGCATTTTTGGTAATGTAATGCAATGAATTAACTTTTTTTTTTTAATTCATAACTTGATTTTTTTGGTAAAATATTAAAAAAAATGTCATTTAATATCACAAAAAACTTAACAAACTAAATTTAAAATAGGGAGTAGGTTGCAGTAAAACACCCAATGACGTTTTTGGTGTGTAAATTAACTGTGTAAATGCTGTTTTAAATGTACTCTTTTATAAATATCATTAGCAATGATGAATTTAAAGATTTCATTTAAAATGAAGATTTAAAACCAATTTTAAAACGTCATTTTGAATGCCGTTTTTACTCCTGATAATGTCATTTGAAATAACGTTTTAATAAAAAGATTGAGTTTGGAAAATAAGTTTAAAATTGATTGGGTTTGAAAATAAAGTTTGGGTAGGGGTTGGGTACGGTAAAAAACTCCTGAAGCGAAGAGAGCGCAAATGAATGATAAAAAAGATAGTTGTCAATTTTCGGCCATTATTCGAGAATGTGGTAGTTGTTTCTTCATAACTTTCAGTTTTTATTTTTATTTTTCAAGTATGCGTTTTGCTGAATTTTCGAGTATGTGGTAGCTGATTATTTTTTGCTGATTTTTTTATAATTTTAAAATTTTTATTTTTGGGCAGAATGTCCATGTCCAGTAATGTGGGTGGTCAAGCTGGAGGTGGAGCAGGAGGTAGAGATGGAGATAGGGAGAATATTGACCTTATGTATGAATTGACAAATTTTTTTTGTAAAGTGAGAACAGCTATTATGGTTGTTGAATTAGAGAAGCCAAGCAAGTGTCGGTTGTATTTCGTGTGTGAGAAGAAGGAATGCAGATTTTGGGCTTGGTGTGACCCACACACCATAAAATGGACCCCACCAGATGAAAACACAGTTGAGAAGTCTGATNCCCCACCAGATGAAAACACAGTTGAGAAGTTTGATGAGACTGAAGATAAAATCGCCACAAGCTTGAGGTTTCAGTCAATTGAAGCAAATATTGCACTCTTCAAGCTGCTAGCAGTCACCACCATGTGTCCCCTTGTATTGTACTTGTAATGATAATAGTTGTGATAATGTATAAGTGATTGAAGTGGTATTTTCTATAATGAAATCCAAAGTGTTTTAAGTGGTTTTCCTGTAATGAAATTTGTTGTTATTTTCAAGGATGGAGACCAAAATNTAATGAAATCCAAAGTGTTTGAAGTGGTTTTCCTGTAATGAAATTTGTTGTTATTTTCAAGGATGGAGACCAAAATATAGCATTCTTCTTCAAGACTTTAACTGCAAGGAGAAATATAAACAATATAGTCTCATTGACTAAAACCGATAGAATTGTGGTTGACACACCAGGTGAGATCAAGCAAGAAGTGGTGGAACATTTTCAACAGCTACTTGGTGATACATTGCAATGTAGCTTCAGCGAAGTGGAATTACTAGGGGATATCAGATGGAATGGAATAACAGATACACAAGCAGCTGCCATGGTAAGGGAAATCTCAAATGATGAAATTAAAAAGGTAGCCTTCTCTTTGCACCCAAACAAGGCCCCTGGACCTGATGGTTTCAATGCCTATTTTTTTAGAAAAGCTTGGCTAGTGGTTGGAGAAGATGTTATTGAGGTAGTCAAAGAGTTCCTTCAGGACTGGTCAGGTTGTGAAGGAAATTAACAACACTGTTCTAGTATTGGTGCCTAAAATAATTAATCCAACTTCAGTGGGAGATTATAGACCAATCTCTTGTTTTAACACCCTTTACAGGATCATCTCAAAGGTGATTTCTAATAGAATTAAAGTGGTATTACAACCATTTACAAACCAGAATCAGTCCGCCTTTATACCAGGTAGGAGAATAGGTGACAATGTGTTTTTGGTGAAAGAGATAATGAGAGATTATTACTGGGAAAGGGGGTCTCCCAAGTGTGCTATTAAAGTTTTTTTGGGTAAATATATAAAATCTATTGATTCAATATTGCAAAAGTCTACATTTAGCAAGCATACCCAACTAATACATCAGTGGAGTTTGCAATTAAAAACTAGCATTACAAAGAAAAGATAGCTTAACAACCAAAGGAACACAAAACAAGATCTGGATCAAGCTCGAGGGCTAGAAGGTGCCAACTATGAAGAATTCTAGCATTTTGAGAGATGCCCCTAACTTTTATAGTTAGTAATCTATTGCGAACCACATTACTAATTGTGCAGAACAATGAGTTTGTATCTCTAGATTCGTTTCTGAATATTCTAGAATTCCTCTCCCTCCAAAGTACATAGACCGTTGCTACCAAACACAACTTGAGCACAATAACTTTCAGTGATTTGCCTTTTTCATTCCTCAGCCAATTTGGAAATGAGTTACTGCCAAGGAGCTGGAAGTAATGTTGTGTCACATTTATGCATAATCTGGTTCGACACACTGGCAGTACATGGGCAGTTGAAGAANAATTTGGAAATGAGTTACTGCCAAGGAGCTGGAAGTAATGTTGTGTCACATTTATGCATAATCTGGTTCGACACACTGGCAGTACATGGGCAGTTGAAGAAGAGGAGTTCATGAGTCTTTATTTCATTCCTACAAAAGTAGCAACTTGTTCCCATGCGCCACATGAAATTCTGTAACTTATCCTTAGTGCACAGCTTCCCAAGCACAGCCATCCATAACACAAAACTCATCAGCTTTTACTATGTTGGACATATAACAACTTAGTTTATTAAGTTTTATTATAATTTTTTTTTTTACTTTTTTATCCTAATTGTAATTTTCATTGATTATATATACGGGAGCTTTACACTTAGTTTATATCCCTTGTAACTCACACATATTTCTTTAGTTGGTATCAGAGCCAAAACCCTAACTCAACCCTAACCATAACCTTAGCCTTTTATACCTCGTTGCAGCCTACCGCCACAACAAACTAGCCACACCACCACCACTGTGCAATAGCAGCAACCACAGCCCAGCCACCATCACAGCATCCCACTGACTGCCCAGCAGACCACCACAACTCAGCAAACCAAAACCACCAACTGCAAACCAAAACCCAGTCCACTGCGACAGCACAACTTCACAGCTTCACCGACAACACAGCTACACAGTTTCACCGACAGCCATAAAGCACCGACCGACCAGTCTGCCAAACCAGTCCGCTACCTACCAGTCCAAGTCAGTCTGCCAAACCAGTCCACTACCAACAGACCAGTCTGCCAAACCAGTCCAAGGGAACAAATAAACCCAGACCAGTAAAAAAAAAAAAAAATAGACCAACACAACAATAAACCCAGACCAGCCCACAGCCCAGACCAGCCCATTACCCATTGTTGGGTCACTGTCCAGCCCACTCGTCAACCCACTGTCGGGTCGTGTTTTTTATTGTGGCTTCGTTGTTCGCATTCTTTGTCACAGTGCTATCAGGTTGTAATATTTAGGATTTTTTTAAGAGGGGTTGAATCCTCTTCTTCGTTGATTTGCTTTTGACGTAGTAGATCATTTATTTATATTTATTAGATTTCTAGGCACTGTGACATGATTATTGGGAGTTTTCTGGACCTTCTTTATCTGTCACAACTGTTCGACTGGAGGTATATTGTTCTCTCTTATTTTATCTCTTTATTTATCTTAGAGTTATTTTTTTTATCACGGGTGCCCTAGTATTGCTATTGGTTTGGCTTCTACTGTGGGACTTGAGACCCTTACTGTTGACACATCTATCATTGAGACATCTATTGGTACTTTCACTTTTATGTTTGACCAGTATACAGTACCTATTGACACAGTTGCATTACCAGCACTATCGGGCATAATCTCTCAAAAAGTTACGGCACAATTGTTGAATGAGCGTAATTCGCTGAGTGGTCTCGCTCATTTCAGCTTTTCTTAGGTCGTGTAGGGAAGCTTGATTGGCTGACGGAATATCACCTAAAGCCAGCTAATGCCAACTCTGGATATTCTGTGTGGTTTTCTGATAACTATGCCAATCTTGGATGGTTATTTGGCTCGATGGAGCCATCTATTTGCAGGATCCACCAGTTTCATAGCTTTATTCTGAAGCTATGGAGCGCATTATCAAAGATGTATTCCCAGTTAGGACGGGGAGTTCGTGTTTATGAGCTTTTTGAGGAGCTCTCATATGCTCGGTAGGGAGATATGACTGTTCAAGATTATTATGACTATTTGACCTAGCGCTGACTTGATTATGAGACACTACGTTCCCTTGCTGCTATTTTGAGGATAGAGCCCTAGGGGGCAGTATTCTTGCATATTCGAGAGTAGGAGGATAGGATTCACAAGTTCCTTATGGGGCTTTACAATGAGTTTGAGGGACCTCGTTCTTAGATCTTGTCGATGTTGACACTTCTTTTTCTTTATGAGGTTTATGCGATGATTGAGTAGCATGAGTGCCNGTTCAAGATTATTATGACTATTTGACCTAGCGCTGACTTGATTATGAGACACTACGTTCCCTTGCTGCTATTTTGAGGATAGAGCCCTAGGGGGCAGTATTCTTGCATATTCGAGAGTAGGAGGATAGGATTCACAAGTTCCTTATGGGGCTTTACAATGAGTTTGAGGGACCTCGTTCTTAGATCTTGTCGATGTTGACACTTCTTTTTCTTTATGAGGTGTATGCGATGATTGAGCAGCATGAGTGTTNGACCTCGTTCTTAGATCTTGTCGATGTTGACACTTCTTTTTCTTTATGAGGTTTATGCGATGATTGAGTAGCATGAGTGTTGTATCCGTATTGCATCACTTCTAGTTGCGGCCTTGACTCCACCAGCTGATCATATGACTCTTGCAGTTACTGCAGGGTCTCATTTAGGATCCTCAGCCAGGGGTGAGCAGTGCTCGGTCTAGCACTGTCAGGTTGCCCCAGATCAGCGTAGATAGGGGGATTCTCATCAGTGTGATTATTGTGGCCGACCAGGACATCTTAGGGCTGCTTGTTAGAAACTCCATCTGGAGCTTAAGCTGCCTCTATGAGGCCGTACTACCNGCCAGGGGTGAGCAGTGCTCGGTCTAGCACTGTCAGGTTGCCCCAGATCAGCGTAGATAGGGGGATTCTCATCAGTGTGATTATTGTGGCCGACCAGGACATCTTAGGGCTGCTTGTTAGAAACTCCATCTGGAGCTTAAACTGCCTCTTTGAGGCCGTACTACTGCTATTGTTGAGATACCACCACTTACTACCGTTACTCCTACTACTACTCCTTCTTGGCAGAGTGATATGGATGATATCACTTCCCGATTGGATATACTTATGTCTGCTCTAACTTCTTAAAGTTTGATTACTGCTGCTGCCACCACTACAAATATACCTCGTGCCTTTTATGCTTGTGCCAGTCCGTCTCCCCTTTGGATGGTGGACTCAGATGCAAATGGTTACATGACAGATGAGACCCATCACTTCACCACTTTTGACGAGCAGTTACATGCATAAGTCCAGTTAACAGATAGGACATATGCCCCTATTGTTAGTAGGGGTACAGTCTGCCTCCCAGATGGCTTTACATTATGTTCGTTTTTTCATGCGCCAAAGTTGGCCATGAATCTATTATCTGTACATCAGTTAAC
>CAUOFW020005668.1:0-26411 GCA_963454935.2 Ilex paraguariensis | reverse complement strand
AAAATGTAATGTGTTCATGTTTCTGTGACATGAGATTTACATTTGTGATGAGTGGGTGAGAAGGAACTACTCATGACTTAAGAGTGTTTTGTGAATCCGTTACTAATCATGCGAACAAGTTTCCAATGCTGACAAGAGTTAAACTTATTCATGGACTTTAGAAGAGTAATATATACAAATTGTATAAAGTAATTTACAAGAATATAGTTTGATAGACGAATATATGTTGTAGATTCGGGGTATACAATCATGCCCGATTTTTTGTCCTTGTACTGCGGTAAGAGATTAGCTACGTTATTATAGAGGTAAAGGTTGACAACTAACTAGCATTGAAGAGCTATTCAATTACCTTCACTCTTCACTTCGAAATATAATAGAGCATTGCTTTAGAGTTCTAAAGGCTTGTTCCTCTATTCTCAAACTAATGCCTCCTTATCTCATAAGAACGTAGAAATACATACTCATAGCATGTTGTACAATCTATAAATTCATTAGAATGCATTCTTCTCAAGATTGGTTGTTTGTTGACTATGAACAAAGAGAATATGTTGATGATGATGCAGGTGGTGCTGAATCTAGTTTACAAATCTCAATTGAAATAGATATAAGTCCGAATCAACTACGTGAAATAGCTCTTGTTAGAGATATCATTGCCGACGAATTGTGGGAAACAACTTATCATTGATACATGTTCTTCTTGGTTTATATCACTTAAGTATGTTTATGTTCGTATTCTATTATCTATTGGAATGGTATTATAGTGTTGTTTTACTTGCAATGTTATATTCAAATTATTATTATGTCTCATTTTTTGTTAATTTTATTGAATCAAAGTACTGCAATATCACCTATTGGCCTTTCATGCTCATGTGGATTCAGTAACATGAATGTGTTGGTTGCAATGATAAAAAAAATAATGGTCGACCTTTTTATTGTTTTTAATGATGGCGTGAGCATGACGATTGTTTCATTCTTGGAAGCACAAACACTTTATTTTAGCCAAAGTGTTGGTGTTAGATATGTTTGAGACATGGACACGCTTCGGACACGCTGAATTGAATGTCCGATTTTTTTCTTATTAATTTTTTATTAAGACACGTTAGAGACATGTGATCGACACGCTCAGGCTATTTTGGGAACACGTGACCTACACACTGGGACACATTTTGAGTCTATTTTTCTCAAATTTTTAGAAATTTTTCATATAATTTTATAATTAAGGGAGTTATTTTTGTAATTTAAAAGAGATGAGTCAAAAGTCATAATAAAAAATGAGTTATAATCATTATATTGAACATTAGAAATGTGTTAAAAAAAAAACATAGTAACTGAATGCAACATAATTTCAAATATGAATACGAACTTGTATACAGTATACAAATGAAATAAATTTTTAATATGAAAATAATGTGAGGAAAAATGGGGGCTCTTTGGAATTGGTGTTATGAAGTGAAATATTTTTTAAAATAAAAATTGTAGTAGTTATTGATTATTGGATCGTACATGTTAGTGATGAATTGTGTATCGACATATTTTATGTTATAATTTTTATGCGGTGATATCATGATATGAAATTTTTAGAATTAGGGAAATGATGAATTAAAAGATTATCATGATAATATTTTTGTTTTATCACATGATTATATATGTATGTGTGTGTATATATTAATGCATATTATTTAACTCGTCTCCAATGTGTTTGTGTCCTATTTTTTTGAAAAAATTCATGTCAATGTTGTGTCGTATCCATATCCGTGCTTCTTAAGTTTCATTTGGGTTGATGAGTACACATTGAGAGATGAACAAAATGTCATCCCACAAGCATGGTTAGGATGGAAAGAGAAGAAATGGATCACTATTTTCTTGTTTACTTCTTGTGACTTCAATTTGTACTACTTTTTGGGATTTTAATTAAGTGATTATGGCTTATTATGACATGTATTTGGGAGAATGTTGAACAATGAGATGTATTAGTATATTTAATGACTTATGTGATTCTAGTATTTTGCTCTGTGTCTTATTTGATGAGTTGATAGATGTATTGAGATAAAGAATTTTGACTTGTTTTTTAACAGGGAATTGATATAAAGCTATTGAATATGACATAAATTGAAGTGATTACCTAAAATATTTTATTTTTTAATTTTCAGAGATTCGTTACCAAACTCAGTTTTTGTTTTTTCTAGTTTTAAAAGTTAAAACAAAAAACTTGTTTGGTTGCAGTACCTGTTACCAAACTTAAACCCCTTTTTTTTTTGTGGTAAAAAGTTAAAATAAAAAACTAGTTTGGTTGTAGTTTATGTTTAAGAAACTTTGAAAAGTAAAACAGAAAACATTTTTGGTAATCACTTCAATTTATGTCATATTCAATAGCTTTATATCAATTCCTTGCTAAAAAACAAATCAAAATTCTTTATCCCAATATATATCTATCAACTAATCAAATAAGAGACAAAGTAAAATACTAGAATCACATAAGTCATTAAAGATACTAAAATACATGACATAGGAAGCCATAACCATTTAACTAAAATCCCAACAAGTAGTACAAATACTAAGAAAAGTAGTGCATAATAGAAGATCAAATTGAAACAACAATAAGTAAGCATGAAAATAGTGATTCATTTCTTGTCTCACTATCGTGACTGGGCTTGTGGGATGACATTATGTTCATCTCTTAATGCGTTGTACTCATCAACCCAAATGAAGCAATCATCATGCTCACATCATCGTGGACAATGATAAAAAGGTTGATCATTGTTTCTTTTGGTCCTTGCAATCAACACATTCATGTTACCGGATCCAGATGAGCATATAGTGGCCGATAGGTGCCATTGTAGTATTCTTGTTTCAATAACATTAACAATAAAAATGAGACATAATAATAATTTGAATATAACATTGTCAGTAAAACAACACTATAATACCATTCCAATATATAATAGAATGTGAGCATGAACATAATTAAGTGACATAAACCAAAAAGGACAGATATGTATCAATGGTGAGTTGTTGCCAACAATTCATCGGGAATGACATTTCAGACATGAGTAATTTCATGCATCTGACTAGGACTTATATCTATTTCAATTGGGGCATATGAACTATATCCTGCACCACCTCCACCATCATCAACATATTCTCATCGTTCATAGTTAACAAACAACCGATTTTGGTGAGAATGCATTCTAATGAAGTTATGGACTATACAACATACCTTGGGTATGTTTTTCTGTGTTCTTATTGGATAAGGAGACATTAGTTTGATAATAGGGAAGCGAGCCTTTTAGAAATCCAAAACAACGCTTTATTACATATTGCTAGGTTAATAATAGACTCAGAAAATAGTCTTGAGTCATGAGCAGTTCCTTTCCACCCACTTATTACAAATGTAAATTACATATCAAAGGAATATGAATATATTATGTTTTGAGTTGGTACAATGTTCTTTCTGGGGTATAGTTCTTGTTCGTCTACTAGAATACGCATATCAACATGGGTTCCATCAACAACACCAACACAATTTTATAATGATAAATTTGTCAATAACTTTAAAGCCGTCTAATGTGATAACATATTTTATATAACTATGCAACAATATTTTCAATTACCATAAAAAAGGGTAATTTTTAGGATTGAATCAAATCTGAGGTTGTATCACATTGAAATTCGGGGGCTTGATGATATCCATTCCAAGCCTACAAACTGCCTTCAAGTTCAACACATGATTGAAGCATGTTGATACGGTCTCACTCGATGATGTAGATTGTATTAGCTCTGATACCAAATTGATGTAGATTATATTAGCTCTGATACCAAATTGATATAGATCGTATTACGAAAGAATTAGGGATGAGAAGGGAAGAAGAAGGGGATGAGAAAAGAAGAAGAAGATGATGAGAATAGAGAGAGAAGTTTAGGAAGAAACAATTTCAAGATTCAATATCAATAATTAATTATTAAAGTCTAATCTCCCAACAAATATGTATCCCCTATATATATAAGGAGTTCACAAATCCTATATATATAAGGAGATCACAAACCCTAAAATAAATAAATAATCAAAATGACAACTAAACCCTTAAAAGTTAAAAGAAAATATTTAAAAGATAAATATTTAAAAGATAAATATTAAAAGTATCTAAATAACTATCATAATTAATCTATAATATCTATCCAATTCCTACACGATCCCTATCATTCTTCTTCGGTTGAAAAAAACTCTCATCTGGAGAGCTTTCAAAGTAGAAGTACCCTAAGAGAGCAGGATGAAGATAACATAATATCTCATCTAGAATAAATGAACCATCAACTTTTTTCCATCGATCAGGATAAATGCAAGAATCTCCATTTGTATGAACACCTGCGAATAAAATAGGAGGTTCTGGAGTACCTCGATTAAGCAGCATGTCCTCCAAATAAAAATTTAGACTAATACTAACATTCAATGAAAAATTAAGCAAATAAACATTAGATGCAAACTCGAGAATAACAAAGTAATTCTCATTAGGTTTCAACACAAAGTATTCAATGAGACAAGATATCGACGACAAAAGAGTAACAATAACGTCTTGGTGCTAAAAATAAGAAAGTATAGATTCAAGAAAACACTTGACAGTAGGTAAAAAAATAAAGTTAACACTCTCAATTGGGGTAGAATCTAGAACAATTTCAACAATTTCAAGTGGAGAAAAATCCGAAACAAAATTAACAATCTCAAATGAAGAAGAATCCACAACAATGCCATCATGATTTGGAATAGTAGACATAAAATAATTGCCAACAGATTGTAAAATAGATAGCTCAATATGCTCAACATCTTTCATAGGAACCAACTGAATGAATTTTTTCTCAAGTTCAATACTTTGTGATGATTCAACTTTTGGCACCGATGAGGTAGGAAACATGATAGGATAAAAAATAATCTCATCACTAGTATCAATGTTCAAATGATTGAAAGCATGTTTTGAAGGATGTAAAGCATGAGGGTCCAATGGAACAAAAATATGGCTATTATTATGTGGGTGTCTGACATTAGGTGAAACTGGAGACTTGTCCTTATTTTTTTTCATTTGCTGACTTGCAAGAATTTTATTCAAGTGGAAAAGTTGACTTGTTAATTTAGATAATTGGTTTTTCACTCCTCTATATTCTTCACGTAATTGACTGAGTGAATGTTTAGTATTGACAACTTAAATTTCAAAGATCTTAACCTTTTTTCCTAGGGCAGTTTGGGCTTTTGAATGGTCACTAATGACATTAAAGATTGATCCAGATTGACCTTGATGACGACTTTGGGAAACACGATGTTGGTAACTGTTATGTGACCTAAGTGTCCTAGAGTAGTATTCTAGATAATCTTCATAATAAAACTCAAACTTATTATGGACTTTAGGATGACTCCGAGAAACTCTAGGAGTGGAATAGATATAATGATGACGTTGTGGAGAACTGCGAACTTGAGACATTCTTGATGTTGGATAAGTATATGAATAGGCATCATAATGATCATATGAATTCATGATTGACTTTGAAAGATGAGAATGACATAAGAATGAGTTCAATGATGTAATTGATAATTACGAGAAGTGAAAAAACTTAAATAGAAGAAAATATGTTTTGGATCCTTTGCAAATTCTCTAATTTTTCAATGAATAAAAATATTCGTCTCAAATTTCATTGGAGTATGCATACCATAATTAAGAAGAAATTCTGAAACTTTTGGGGATGATTTTGCAATTTCTAGAACTTCTGAGGGAAGATTCTGTAATTTTTGAAACTTATGGTGGTAGTTCTACAACTTTCTGGAATGTTTCTATAATTTCTGGAACAGCTGAGATTTTGCTGTAATTTTCTAAATCTGCTGGGGCAATTTTTTTTTTATTGATGAACAGGGTTTTTGGTGAACAGTATTTCCGTATGAATAGTGCACGCCTGAACAGTGATATTTTTTTTTGAATCGAAGTTGGGCTCTGATACCAAATTGATGTAGATTATATTAACTCTGATACCAAATTGATGTCGATTGTATTAGATGTGATATCAAATTAATGTAGATCGTATTAGGGATGAGAAGGGAAGAAGAAGGGGATGAGAAAAGAAGAAGAAGGAGATGAGAATAAAGAGAGAATTTTAGGAAGAAACAATATCAAGATTCAATAATTAAAGTCTAATCTCTTAATAAATATGTATTCTCTATATATATAAGGAGTTCACAAATCTTATATATATATATATATAAGGAGATCACAAATCCTAAAATAAATAAATAATCAAAATGACAACTAAACCCTTAAAAGTTAAACGAAAATACTTAAAAGATAAATATTAAAAGTATCTAAAAAACTATCATAATTAATCTATAATATCTATCCAATTCCTACACGATTCCCATCACTCGAATGCTGAAACCTTTCGACTACTATGCGATTTCTCTCATTGTGGGATATGGTTCTTAAAAATATAGTCATTTGCTTTTGAATAACTACATATCTAGAATGTTTCAAATTTCTTTTTCTTTTAATTTCTCGCAGAACAACACTATTCTAAATTGATCGAAGCACCTATTCTCATGTTCGTGTAGTAATTCCAACACGTAATCATGCCCTCTAAGTTGAGACATTCTACATTGTCTTGGTGAAAAATTTTGTCCATCATAAATATTTAGTTCTATTGCAGTTAAAACCAACCTCATCACTATCATATACCACATCAAATTCTTCATCTGAATGCATTAAATTGTTGGAAATGCAGGGTACCTATAGCACATAATATTCATAAGTATACATCTCAACACCAACCCCCCCACCAAAAAAAAAAAAAAAAAAAAACCAAACATAATATCAATAAAATAATATCTAAACATACTTTCTGAAAAACAAACATAAATATCCAAACAAAATAACCAAACACAAATATATCCATAACAGAATATCTAAACATAATAACTAACATAATATCCAAACGTAAATATTCATAACATAAATATCTATAGATCCCAACACCAAGTCTCGCAAGATATGAACATAGAAATCACAGGTTTGTAACAAAATACCTTTTCCTATGATGTGGTGTAACCATGAACATCTTACTCCAACTCATACCCTCATTAAAAATCCTTATTTGTATATGTCACTGTATCGATGTTCTTGAGGACTTTCAAAGTAGCCACACATTCATCCAACATATCATATCATGTATGTGTATTAGCCTCATTACACCCATATGAAGTTGTCGCCACAGTAGCACCAGATATCTTGTGATTCAAATACTTTGTCATCTTCTTCGAAGATTCAATCAACGCATTAAGGGTAGTTGTAAGGATTGAGCTATAATTATCCTTCTTTGAATGTATAGTGCAGCTTGGAGTGATAGATCTACTGCGTTGGCTTATCCCTTTGTCACCATTTTCATCGTCCTCAACATCGTCAACCTCGTGTAGATCGATTGTTGGGTCTCTTTTCTTTGTTGTTAGATGGAGGTTGAGTTGAGGGAAGAGTATTTTAATTGGTTGCACTTGTCTTGGCACAAACATAGCTTGTCGTAATGAGCACAACTTTTTTTCTTGAACTGTCTCGCATGTTTATTCACCTAGTATAAATGCAATTAATGAAATACTAAACCCTTTTCAAAACTAGACATATGGTAATGCATTTTAAAAATAGTTGTTTATCTTGCACAAATTCTTCCACACATCATCCGCCAAAGTAATGGTATTTTCCTCCGGGTCCCAACTTATCTCTGGTGGTTTTGTCCAACAACTTCCTAAATGTATTGTAAGTTGTTCTCAATGTATTGAATTTGTTTCACAGATAATCATGTGTATGAATACCCTGTTCTTACTTTCATTCGCTCTTTTAAATGGGTTCAATTATGTTTGGTGAAAGTAGTTGTTGGTCTATTCCCCACTGTAACTTCTGAATCCATCAACTTGATGAAAATGACCTCATTCTTAGAAGGTCATGGTCCATCAACCTCAACCCCAACATCATCTCCTCATCTTTGGTTAACATTTTCCATCCACAAAAATTTACCAAATAATCCAAATTACTCCAACTATAACCACAAATAAATTAAGATGCTATAAAATAGTAAGAAATTATAACAAGAAGAGTTGGCAAACTGGTAGTGTTCAAACCTAGTATAGTTGTACATAATTAATGAACTAACACATTTTATGTGCATAATTATAATTGATTTACAATCCACAATCAAAAGATAATTTTAATTTTTTGGACATTGTGATACAAGAATTAAGATATGTTTTATATGATTTATACATCTAACACAAAAAATGGTGCCTACAAAAGATAGATCAGATAAATTATGGAGTACTACGTCCATCATACCAACACGTTAGAAAATGCAATGAGCTATAAGCCGAATGTCCTCCAGAACAATAGCACTAGCATGACAATCATGTGTTGTCGAGAGTCCACACACAACACGTATGGACCCATACACATTGACACACACATATATATACTCTGGGTCCTAACCTACCATTTGCGTATCCTTCAATTTAAGTCACCAATTGAGTATCTTTCTGAGTCTTCTTCCATCCCTTAATATTTTTCCTTCCTCTTAAAGTTTTTGTGTGTGTTTTGTACACGATTACAAATCTTCCCAGAGGAAACTTGATCCTAGGGTTCTATGGTGTGTCTTTGTTAGTTATTCTGTCACCCAAAAGGGTTATAAATTCTATCATCCACAGTCTTAGAAGATGTATGTTAGCATGTATGTTATCTTTTGGGAATTTTTGAGCAATTTTTCCCTATTACCCAACCATCTCTGTAGGGGGAGAATGTCACTACAAAGGAAGAGATGTTTTGTCCGGAGTCCTTTCTTCAATTCCCTGTTCAGTGGGATGTTAGTTAGGGTTAGTGATTCATTTGGTGATTGCCTTCACAAGAATAATTTGAAGACTTATGCTTCACGTCGGAAGGTATAGATTACTCATGTGTCACTGAACCAGTTGACCTTCACTACTTCAGTTCCATCTTCCACCAATTTATTAGGTAATGAGTCTCCAGATGTTACTCTAGTTTTAGGTAATCTAGTTGTTTATAACTCTAAACTTCCTATTGCAGTTAGAAAGGGTGTCCGCACTTGTACTCAACATCCAGTCTCTGACTTTGTTTCTATGATTCTTTGTCTTCGTGCATTTGTTTCTTCCTTGTTGTCTGTATCTATACCTCGGGGTTGGAAAGAGGCTCTCGCTAACCCTAAGCGGAGAGAAGCTATGATAGAGGAAATGTAAGCCTTGAAAAAGAATGACACATGAGAGCTTATTTTTATTCCTCCAAGAGCACAGACTGTAGGGTGTAGATGTGTGTTTACTGTCACACAACAAGCTGATGGGACTGTCGAGAGTTACAAAGTGAGGTTGGTTGCTAAGGGCTTTTTTCAATTGGAGGTGAAAAATGCTTTCTTCACGGATATTTGGAGGAGGATATATGTGTACATGGAGATTCCTCCAGATTTTCATCTCAAATGACTGAAGGAAAGGTGTGTAAATTGAAGAAGTCTCTTTATGGATTGAAGCAATCCCCTAAGGCCTGGTTTGATATGTCCTTAAAGCTATGTTAAAGTTTGGATATAAACAAAGTCATGCTGATTATATCATGTTCGTCAGACCGGTGGATGGCAAGAGATCACTGTCCTCATTGTATATGTAGATGACATAGTGATAACTAGAAATGATGAGAATGAGGTCACCAAATTGAAGGCTCAGTTGGTTAAGGAATTTGAAATCAAAGACTTGAGTCCAGTGAAATACTTCAGTGGGATTGAGGTTGTCATGTCGGATAAAGACATTTTTTATCTCCCAAAGAAAGTATGTTCTTGACCTTCTAGAAAAAATAGGGATGTTGGGACGTAAATCTATTGATTTTCTTATTGAAGCCAATTATCGACTAAGTAGTGGTATTGATGAGGTATGGAAAAAAAGAGATACCAGAGATTTGTGGGGAGATTAATCTATGTTAAGAATAGTAGGGTAGTATGTGTAAATTGTTAATAGTAAGAGGATGTATATGTAATTCTTATTATTGTAGGTTAACTATAAATATAAGTGATGTATGAGAGCTAGATTAAGTTTTAACCTCTCTGTTCTCTCTAATATTGTGTTAATTCTCCACACTTAATATGGTATCAGAGCAATTACGATCATAAATATATTCTGAATAAATTAATTTGTTTGTGGTACTGTGGTGGTGCCTGTGTTTGTCGAAGCGTGGTGGTGGTGCTCTGTTTGTGCTACTGTTGTAGTGGTGTTGTACTGTTCATCATGGTGGTGTGGCTGTGGTTTGTTGTGGTTCATCGTTGGTGGTGAGGCGTGGTCTGTGGTGGCTGTGTGGTGGTTCATCGTCGGCGTAGTCTGTGGTGGCTGTTGTCTTGTGGCTGTGGTGGTTGTTGTGGTGGTTTGTGTAGCGATCGTGGTTGATCGTGGTAGCACACTCGAAGACTAGGGTTCTGTGGTGGTTTGTGTAGCGATCGTGGTTGATCATGGTGGCACAGTTGAAGACTAGGGTTACAATAACCCTATTGGACGAAGAAGAAAGGGTCCAGACCCAGAAAAAGGTCCAGACCTGGTTTAGCTCCAACAGATTTAAATTGGTTTAGCCTAGCCCAATTCGATCGGGTCTAGCCCACCTCGGTCCAACCCGGTTTAGCTCCAACCAGTCCGGCTTAGCTCCAACCAGTTTGGTTCAGACCAGTTTTACTCCGGTTCAGCGGTCCAGAGGGCTAAACCAGTCCGGTTCAGGCTTCCAGTAGCATAAGCAAGGCCGGTTCAGTGATCCAGAGGACTAAACTAGTCTGGTTCAGGCTTCCAGTGGCCTTAGCAAGGCCGGTTTAGTGGTCCAAGCCTGTTTTCCAGTCCGGTTCAGGGCTCCTCAGCCTTAACAGGCCCGGTTCAGTGGTTCAGGCTGGTTTTCCAGACTGGTTCAGTATTCCAGCAGCCTTAATAGGCTCGGTTCAGCGATCCAAGCCGGTTTTCCAGTCCGTTTCAGGGCTCCTGTAGCCTTAACAGGCCCGGTTCAATGGTTCAGGTTGGTTTTCCAGACTGGTTCAATATTCCAGCAGCCGTTACACGCCCGGTTCAGCGGTCCAGCATCCTCTTTTTCTTTTGGTTTGGAATTACAACACTTCTTGTTTGCTATTTGCTGCACTGTTATGGAACCCAAGCAGGACACTAGATTGGTTATTATTACTCGAGAGGAGTATGCCCAGTTTCGATCTCAGCAACAAGCCGTTCCATCTTCCTCTACTGTTATTTTTGCTCAGCCAGGTATTGCTTCCACTTGTTTATTGTTCTCCAATCGCAATCCCTGGATCATAGACTCTGGTGCTTCTGATCACATGACTGGTGCGTCCGATATTTTTTCTACTTATCAGTCTGCTCATTCCACACGTAATGTTACTCTTGCTAATGGCACTTGTTCTAAAGTTTCAGGTTTGGGGACTACTAACTTGAGTCCTGATATATCTCTATCCTTCGTATTATTTGTTCCTTAGTTTCCTTTTAATTTACTTTTCATTAGCAAGATTACCCGTTCTCTCAATTGTTCTGTAACCTTTTATCCTTCGTATTGTGTCTTTCAGGATCTTAAGACGAAGAAGAAGATTGGTGGGCATGAAGCTGGTGGCCTATATTACTTTGATTTTGATTCACTTACTCGGGTTCTACAGACCTCGTTGCCTCTTTTTCAGTGGCATTGTCGTCTTGGACATCCTTCTTTCCAGAATTTAAACCGCCAAGTTTTCAGTCTTAGTTCTGTGCCGTCTTTGTCTTGTGAAGCGTGTCAACTTAGTAAGCATCACCATGTGTCATTTAAGTCTCGAGTCAATAATTGTGTGTCTAGTCCATTTGAGTTGGTACATTCTGATGTATGGGGTCCAATAAAGAATATTTCATCTAATAAATATCTTTATTTTGTGTCATTTGTGGATGACTATTCTCGTGTGACTTGGTTGTTTCTTATGAAAGCTCGGTCTGAATTATTCTCTATATTTGAGACCTTTCGTAAGGAAATAAACACTCATTATAGTTGTCGTATCTGTATTTTACGTTCTAATACTGCTCGGGAATATGAATCCGATCCTTTTTCAGCTTATCTTAATAAAGCTAGCATTATTCATCAGACTTTCTGTGCTTACACATCTCCATAGAACGGTGTTGCTGAATGCAAGAATCATCATTTGTTGGAAGTCACTCGTGCCCTATTATTTCAAATGAATATTCTCCGATATTTTTGGAGTGATGCTGTTCTTACTGCTTGTCACCTTATTAATTGTATGCCATCCTCTGTGTTAAATGGGCAAAGTCCATATTCTGTCCTTTTTCCTAGTAAGCCCTTATTTTCCCTGACTCCTAAGGTTTTTGGATGTGTTTGTTATGTTCATAATTTGGGTCCTAGATTTGACAAACTTGACCCTCGAGCTACCAAATATGTATTTCTTGGTTACTCTCGCACGCAGAAGAGGTATCGTTGCTACAGTCCTTCTCTGCACCGATACTTTACTAGTGCCGATGTCACTTTTGAAGAATCTATTCTATATTTTTCAGTACCTTCTCAGCCTTTGGATTTGGACTTTGAGTCATCTCTTGTACTATCATCTCTTTCCTCATCTCCTGATATCCCGCTGCCCACTGTGTTACCATTTACTTTACCTCTCCGTGTCTACTCTCGCCCATCGACTGAGGTGCCTGTACCGTCTTCCTTGCCGTTTTCTGATCCTAGTACATTAGGTAATTTAGACTCTTTACCTATTGCTCTTCGCAAAGGTACTCGTTCGTGTGTTACTAATCATCCCATTTCTCATTTTGTTTCATATGATGTCTTGTCTCCTGTTTTCTCTTGTTTTACTTTTCAATTATTTGTTATATCTATTCCTAAGCATGTACAAGATACATTATTTGATCCGCGTTGGAGGAAAGCTATGGAGGAGGAGATGGATGCCTTACATCATAATGGGACTTGGGATCTTGTTCCTTTACCTCCTGGTAAACGAACTATTGGCTGTCGTTGGGTGTATACTGTTAAATTTCATCCAGATAGTTCTGTGGAGCGTCTCAAAGTTCGGCTTGTTGCAAAGGGCTTTACTTAGACTTACGATGTTGATTATGAGGAAACTTTTTCGCCTGTTGCCAAAATTTTCTCTGTTAAATCTTGATTAACCCTTGTTTCAGTTAGACGTCAAGAATGTCTTCTTACATGGTGATTTGGTTGAAGAGGTATATATGGAGCAGCCACTTGGGTTTATTGCTCAGGGGGAGTATGGTAAAAGTGTATGTCGGTTAAAGAAATCTTTGTATGGTTTGAAGCAGTCACTGAGGGCATGGTTTGATAAGTTTTCAGATGCAGTTTTAGAGTTTAGTCTTCTTCGATGTCAGACAGACCATTCTGTGTTTCATAGACAGACATATGCTGGATATGTCTTATTGGTGGTCTATGTAGATGATATTGTGATTGGTGGAAATGATTCTGAGGGGATTGTCAAGTTAAAAACATTCTTACAGGATCGATGTCATACTAAAGATTTGGAAAAACTTAGGTATTTCTTGGATATTGAGGTGGCTCGATCTAAACAGGGTATTTGTTTATCCCAGATGAAATATGTACTTGACATGCTTGAGGAATCAGGTTTGCTCGGTGGCAGATCTATTGATGTTCTTATGGATCTGAATCAAAAACTTTTGATGGATGATGGTGCACTATTTGAGAATCCAGGTCGGTACGCAAATTGGTTGGGAAGCTCAATTATCTCACTATTACCCGACCGGATATTTCTTATGCAGTCAGTATAGTAAGTCAGTTCATGGGGTGTCCTAGAGTACCACATTGGGATGTAGTTACTCGTATTCTGCGATATCTCAAACGTGCTCCTAGACTTGGACTGTTATATTGAGCTAATGGACATCTTAGAGTGGAAGGTTTCTCAGATGCTGATTGGGCTGACTCTCCTTCTGATCGGAGATCAACCACCGGTTATTGTACTTTCTTAGGAGGTAACGTTGTCTCATGGAAAAGCAAGAAACAATCCGTGGTAGTAAGATCTAGTGCTGAGGCTGAGTATAGGGCAATGACGCATACGACGAGTGAGTTGACTTGACTACTACACTTCCTCCAGGAAATTGGGTTTCCAGTTCAACTTCCTTTACAGTTGTTCTGTGACAACCAAGCAGCTATTCATATCGCTGTCAATCCTGTGTTTCACGAGAGAACCAACCATATTGAGGTTGATTGTTATTTTATTCGGGACAAGATAGTAGCTGGGGAGATTACAACTCCATTTGTAAAATCTGAAGATCAGTTTGCAGATATGTTTACCAAAGCATTGAGCCGCACACGTCTTACAGCTATTTGTTCCAAGCTTGGATTATATGATATATATAGTCCAACTTGAGGGGGAGTGTTAAGAATAGTAGGGTAGTATGTGTAAATTATTAATAGTAAGAGGATGTATATGTAATTCTTATTATTGTAGGTTAATTATAAATATAAGTGATGTATGAGAGCTAAATTAAGTTTTAACCTCTCTCTATTCTCTCTAATATTGTGTTAATTCTCCATATTTAACAATGTACAACATACACGACCAGCTATTGCTTATGCAGTGAGTATTGTTAGTCAATTCATGTATGATGCTCGAGCTTCTTATCTTGAGGCTATTTATCGCATTTTGAGGTACTTTAAGTCAGCTTCAGGAAAATGGATCTTGTTCTCCAATAATGGCTATTTGAAACTTGCAGTATTTAGTGATGCAGACCGGGCAGTGTCAGTGGATGATAGAAGATCAACTTTGAGCTACTGTACCTTAGTTGGAGGTAATTTGGTTAAATGGTGCAGCAAGAAGCAAGCAACGATTGTCAGGTCTAGTGCGCAAGCTGAATACAGAGCTATGGTTCACGGGGTTGTGAGCTTGTGTGGCGTTGAACAGTACTGGGGGAGCTAGGATTTCTAATGATGGACCTATGAAGTTATACTATGATAACATGGCTGCTATTGACATTGTCTATAATCCAGTTCAACATGATAGATCCAAACATGTTGAAATTGACCGGCACTTTATTAAGGATAAATTAAACAACGGTTCGATTTGCATGCCTTTTCTGAAATCAGAGAAGCAATTGCCTGATATCTTCTAAAATTGGCTTAGTAGCAAGGTTTTTCACTCCACTGTTTACAAGTTTGGTATGAGACATATCTATTCACCAATTTGAGGGGGAGTGTTGCTATATGCATTAATACTAGACTAAGGGTAGTTTAGTATTTTGTATTGTATGACTATATATATGTTGGTGTAGTTGTTTAACCTAATACAAGATACACTTTTGCTAATCTTTTTCTCTCTTATTCCCTAAAATCTTAATGCCATAACAATTCAATTTTTCTTTAATTAATTATGTTCACTTTGTAGATGTATTGTAGTGAAACAATAGGTGCTTTTTTGAAAATAAAAAAATTATTAATGTTGTTTATTATTGTTAAAGAATGACTAAACATTATTGCTATCACGCTATGAAGCACCAATAAGTCAAATAGCGTGTTGTATTTGTTTTTGTATTCGTATATGTACATATATGCATACTCACCATCGCTAGTGATGAAGCAGAAGAAAAAGCATTTGAAGATCAACACCTGATTCACGGCGACAAGACCAAGACCACCCTTTTGATTACGCTAAGCCACGAGGAGTATTTGATCAAGGGTGTCATCGACGTTGGCCGAACTCTCGTAATTGCACAGTTCTCAAGACACATGTATTTCATAAATTAGAAAACGAAAACGAGAGAATAACTTTTTGACTAAAGTAGGAGATAAAAGGGTCCTTCATTAGCCACATGTCAATGTATCAATCCCGTTGTGGGATTACCTTATCATCTTGTTTGGCACATTTTCCTCTTTTTTTAATCAGTACTAGTTTTCACAGCTTTCCTCACGTGGTGTTTAGTTGAGATTCTGATGACCTTTTCTTGCTGTTTTCAATTGGACTTTAGCCCAATGTGATTTTTTTAAGTGTGTATATATATATATATATAAATTAAGTATTTAAAATATATTCAAAATTTCAACAATTATGTATCATGTAATAATAAAAATGTAAAATATATTTAATTATTAAACGTAACCTAGGTGTACCCATATCCTAATTTTTAGAGTTTTGACATATCGTCGTATCTGTATCGTATTGTAGCCATCTCTTGTATCCGTATCCATGTTTCTTAGTTATCACATCATTACATGATAGTACAAATATAAAATATACGTTTTATATACGTAATATAAAATATACCTTTTGAAATTTTGTCGTATTGCCGTATCCATATTGTACTCATATCGTGTCATACCCGTATCTCGTATCAGTGTCTGTGCTTTCTAGTTGGCTAGTCAATAAGGCACATCTTGATAGTACCCAATGCGCAAGAAAGTGATTAATTTTCACTGAAAACTCGATCAACAAATATTAAGGAGTTCTTATTGGATTAGGTTACTGTTATTACAGTGTTTTGGTGGGGTTTTTTTATGCATTGGAAAAACAATACCGGTGACACTCTGGAATTATTATTGAATAAATTAACAATTTTTAATAATGAAACATGTCTTCAAGGAACTAACACTTTTTATGTGCATAATTCATAATTACTAATTCAGAGTCCATAATCGACAGACAAAATTTCAATCTTCTAGACATTGTAATCAAGAATTAAGATAAGCTTTATGTAAATCATATATCTAATCAAGGATCAAAATTTTGTTTCAAAGCATTGTTTTGGTTACCTAGGAAATGGAAACGTCTTGATTTGTTTCAAAAACGTTTCAACATGTTTCGACCTGTTTCAAAAAGAGAATGAAAAAAAATAAAAAATTTAAAAATTATTTTTTCAAAACATTGGTCAAAATATATCAATATTTTGAAATACCTTGAAACATTCAAAATAAATTGTGTAAATGCATTGAAATATAACAAAATATTTCGAAATATTATGGGATACTTCGAAGTATTAGAATTTCGATTCCATCACTGATTCGTTTCGGTCTCCTTAGAAATGGAAATGTTTTGAATGTTTCGACCGTTTCGAAACGATATTTTGATCTTTGCATCTAACACAAAAAATAATGACAGACAAAAGATATAACTAATAAATTGTGGAGTACTACGTCCAGTAATATACCAACACGTTAGAAAATGCATATTGCTATAAGCTGAATGTCCTCCAGAACAAAAACATTAGCATGCCACCGTGTGTTATTGGGAGTCTACATACATAGACTTACACACGCATACACACACAAAACACACAACAAACACATCCACTCATACAAAGTACATACATACAAACACACAGGGATCAAGAGAGAGAGAGACGTTGAACATACCTCCTTACATATGTTCTCAAAAAACCCAATTTTTTACTTCTAATGAAATGAAGGGTGGACGACCTCATTAAAGTCTTTTTGCCTTCCCGCGTGTTTCTAGTTTTTTGTGTTTTTTAAAACACCAAATTTTTGTTTTCAAAATCTGGCAAAACAGCTTGGCTTGAAAAAAATAAAAATACGAACCAAATGCATTTTTGTTTTTTATTTTTGCAAAAAATGAACATAAAAAAACAAAAAACGAAGTTGTTACCAAAACGCACCCTAGGTTGCTTAACTATCACATTTGTCTTCATTTTTTTTTATGGTTATGATTATTAATATGTTGCTAATTATTGTACAACTGAATCATGGTATACTTATGACAGTGATGCTCTTAATTTAAGGAAGATTGCTATGAGAATAATATCCCAAACAACCTTATCCAAGTGGTTGTAAAAGTGGTTAAAAAAAAGGGTTATAAAAGAAATTGGAGCGTCTTTGCCCTCATTTATACTGAAGTGTGCAATCGACTCAATTATCAAAGGTTGGAAAACGTGGTGTTTGCATAATATAACATGAGGTTGAAGTTAAAACACCTTATGAAGGAAGGAAAAGGATATGAATTCAAATTTATTGACTTAAATGTTGTATTTCAAGGAGATGAAGACATTTCAAAGTGATTAGATGATCATGGTGATGCACTTTTTTATGAACTTTGTGACAATGGGGAACTAACTAGCCCAAAACACTTTCTTGGCAACATGGGCTAATTGTTTATGCGATGATAATGCAAGAAGAGTAAGGCAAATTAAGGTCTAAATTAAGTGGAAAAGTATCAAGTAAAACAATGAGAACTACCTCACCAATAGATGATGAAGAGTTTGGGAGACAGATAAGTGGTCTCTCTTATCAGTAGTAATAATGGTGATGAACATGTTGGTAAATGTAACAATGATGATGGATAGGTTAAAGATGATGATGATGGAGATTGTGGTGAGTCATTACTGGTTCGTCGCAAGTGGAGAGGAGAATTTACACATGCCACACAAAAGAGGATCATGATTCTCTGTATGCTTCAATATGGATGGCAAGGTCGACAAGATCGTCGACAGGAGCATACTTAGAATTCTACCACTTTATGTGGTATAGATGTTGTTATGCATTAAGTTGGATTGATGGTTTGTCTAGTACAAGAGTAAGTGCAAGTGAAAACCATGACTATGGTTCATCATCTTCATATGGTTATAGGTTTGGATATGATATTGAGATATTCCATCATATGATTATGGATGGGGGTATAAACCACGAAGATATGAGCATGGATTCTCAATTTGTGATTATGGATCTAGCTATTACTCCAAACATGGTCCTCATATACACAAAGCAGAGGTTGGGCAGGGCAGGGGCTGATGCATCTTTCTCAACAGATTGGACGTAGTGTTGCAAGGTTGAGGACAGAGTATGATGCATATTATCATAAATATATGAGTTGGGCTAGATATTGTTGACATCTTTGTAGCACATATGGAGTTTCTCAAAATGATTACCTAGAGCTTGCACTGATCCAATGAAATGGATTTAGTTCTTTACTCATGAGCATTTATTGTGTTTTTTTGATGAAGAAGTGTTTGACTTCAATTGAAATGATTTCTGCCTCATATTAACTTTCTTTTTTTTCCTAGCTTGAGAATTACAAAAATACTCAATCGATCAATTATTAAACTTAACTATATAAATAGAGGGACCAAATGAATGGGACATAATGCTTAGATTGGTTACATAAATGGAGGGGATAGAATGGAGCATTGATCGAATATAGAGGCTTGAATCTATCCAAGAACCTTTATTCTTGTGGAGGATCCCAAAAGTTTTTTATCACATGTTTTAAAAGGCAGTAAGGTTTGGAAAAAACCAAATACGAATTTACAACAAAAACATGAGTTATTGGAACTTTATAATCTTCAACAAGATATGAAACATCAAACAAGTTATTAGAGGCATTAGGAGTACAAAAAGAAAAGTTGGGAGCTAAAGAAGATAAAGAACGATTCAAAGGCATATGGAGAAAGTACCTGACCCAATCAAACTTATTTTTGTGTTCATAATTGACTTCTCTACACATGATCACTATTTTGAAAATGGTAGAGGGAATATTGAGGCAGCTAGTGTGGTTGGGATGGTGGCAGTTAGCTTGATGGAATCATCCTTCAGAACCTCACATTACCCGGTTGGAACGATTCCTAACTAGGGACATTTGGGCATGAGGGGGTGGATTGTGGTGACCCAATCCCACATTGCCTCTTGAATTGTGCATGAGGGTTTGATAGGTGTGAGTTAGGGACCTTCATTTTACAACGCATTTCAAGAATATATGGGTACGTCACAAAGCAGACAATATTGTACAATATGGGTTAGGGGTATTTCAAATGTTATCAAGCCAATTGACCTTTTTTGGTGGGGAGGTCATGTAGTCTCACTTGGTGGATCTGGTCCATCTATACGATTGCTTGGGATGGTGATTGGGTCAGGATGGATACTAGATGAGGATGTTTGTACATATTGGGATGGATTATGGTGACCCAATCACACCTCTTTTGGTGGTGTGTCAAATGCTTGATAAGTTTTAGGTTTGAACTCCTCATGTAAAATGCGTGTGGTCTAGCCCAAAGCAGCCAATATTACACAATGTAGGTCCCGAGCCTTACAATTCCACAATTAAGTTATCTTGAAAATATAGACCAGGATCAAATAAGGATGTTTGGGCATACGGGAGTGGCGTGTGGTGACCCAATCACACATCACTAGGTGAAGTTTATGTAAAATGCTGATAAGTTTGAGTTTTGAACTTTCCATGTATGATGCGTTTTTAAAGCTGCATGGGCTTAGCCCAAATTAGACAATATTGCACAATGCAGATCCAAGGCATTTTATGTCCTCAATATGTCCTCAGTAGTTATCTTGAAAACCTAACCTAGACCAGGTTTCAATGCTTGAAAAGAGATCAATTAAGATATATATGTTTTTGAGAAAACAAAAAACTTGCAGCTCTAAACTAGAATTAAAAAATATTAGGTTATCTATGGTTGCTGTCCAAGCAAACTTCTTTACTTGCTTACTTCTCTTATTCTCTCCCTACAATATTGAGTAATTTCCTATTCATGTATTCTACTATCTGTGCCAGAGCAGTTATAAACTTGCATGGTTGATACAAGTTCTGCCAGTCAAATTTAGTACTTAAGACCCCGTTTGTTATGTTTCTCTTGTTTGTAATATATTTGATATATCTCGTGTATCAAATTGTTTTGTTTTGATTGTACTAATAGATAGAGAATTCTAAACTTGGCCTTCATTTCTGATAAGTTAGTTCATAATGTATCTGCTTCATAATGTCTTTGGAGAAAGGGAGTTGGTATGTTTGTTTTTGTGTCCTGGTTTGAGTTTTCAGTTTCAAATATAGCTTTTACTTAATCAATTTCCATGCGCGTCCCTGCAATTGCTAACCTGTCATATGTTTTGGCACTGTACTAACCTGGTGGGAATTTTGTTTTGATCATTTTTCATCAAATTGATTCTACATTTGTTAGAGATTCCTGATTGTTTTTTTGTTTATGAAAGAGCTTAATAGTTTTTGTTGGAACTTATAGGTATCTGATATTTTCTTAGACTCTTCCTTCAAAGTTTTTGCTGATACCTTGGCGAGTGGGGGAAATATTAAGGCATTATGTGTGCCTTCTGGGGCAAAAACTTACTCAAACACTGCTCTTAAGAAGGGTGATATTTACAATGCAGCAATCAAATCTGGAGCAAAGGGTTTGCCTTTCCTAAAAGTTTTGAATGATGGTAAAAAGAAATTCTTTTGAAAAGTTTATGCATATGCATAATTGGTGAAAAGTGATGTTACTATTCACCATTGACAATGAATTTTTAATTTGTAGGGGACATTGAAGGGATTCCTGCATTAGTATCAAGTTTGGATTCAAAAAAAAGAGAGAAGTTGCTGAAGATTTTTTCTGCCGGATCTGGTGATCTTGTCTTGTTTGCAGTTGGTCACCATGTGTCAGTTAATAAAACATTAGACCGGCTGAGGGGATATATAGCTCATGAATTGGGCTTGGTTGACCATGTAAGTTGGCAGCACAACTTCAGTTTTGAAAATTTACATCTCTCTGTCTGTGTGTCTGTCTGTCTGTCTGAATCTCCCCTTATTTTTATTGTGTTTGTGTAATATCTAGACCAGACATTCCATTTTGTGGGTGACTGATTTTCCAATGTTTGAGTGGAATAGTGCGGAACAGAGGCTTGAGGTATGTATTATGTTAATAAAATGTCTTCTTTTCTAAATTTAGAATGTATTGCAGTTACCTGTTACATGTAGTCAGCTGCTAATTGGAGGAGGGAATTGCATTGTTCTGAATGAATCTTCCAAAATTTTTATATGAGTTGTTCGTAACTATTATTCTTATGGGATATGTTACCTGCTAAAACAACAACTCATAGGCTGTTAGAGAGTGTAGCATAAGTGTTTATATTCTTCAACATCACGTCAAGATTTTGGATAAGTACGTACAAGTTTTATAATTATCAAAGTGGCAGCAAGATTCAAACATATAAGCTCTTTCTCTGATATAACGTTAAACCACCTACTCTTCTAAAAGTTTAAGTTCTTAAGTATGTAACACATGTAATCCATTCACATCACTATTGAAAGAGAAAGAAAGTATCCCGCCCTTTCTTATGAACTTCCCTACTATAGAGTGGTGTTAGCGGGGCACTCAGAATGATGGGCCAAAATATTCCATTATTCTTTTGTCTTTAGGATGGATGTTTGCCCCATCTCTATTTCTTTGTCTTCACTAGGCCGGACTACTATTAATTGGCCACCATCGCTATCAAATTTGAGTTCAAATACTGTCATGGCCATTGTCACTAGTGGTTGATGACACATGCAAATGCGAATCACATCTTTGTAGTCATGATGGTCCACATTTGTGCCAAACCCTAAAATCTTAAAGGATTGGGATGTATGCCATCATAGCTAGATGATAGCTATCCAACGCCACATTGATTAGGTCAACCCTTTACCTTTGTTTTAAATAATGGCAACAATAACAATGTTATGAATGCAGGGTGTGACGGGTGTTACGCAATCGTAACGAAAACCTGGATGCCTGTTTTTTATTTTTCAATTCAAACCTCTTACATGTGCATATTTGCACGTTTAAACTTTAAAAATCATGCCGAAATGGGTATTTAGGGATCACAAAAATGATATTGACTTGTTTAGTAGTAGTAGTATATTTATATAATGTTTTAAATATGAATAAAGTTATGCAAATATTATGATTTCTGTGTAAAATAAAACTTATCAAAATGGAAAAATTATTGGGCTGATGAGGATCCAAACAAAATCAATCTTATCCATGAGCAAACAAGGATTAGTTCAATAATTATGGGCCCAAAGAAATCAAGCGAATATGTGACTTGCATAGGAGATGTCTGGGCGAGTAACTATAAGGTACACCAGACTACCAACAATAGTGCGATCTAGTGTAGGATCAAATAATGGAATGCCATTAGAGGAAGAATGATGAGCATTAAGCTCTAAGGGCATCTCAACTGTCTTATGTCAAATAAACGGGCTCGCTATATAATATCTAAGGCATACTTAGATTGAGAGAGAAGATAACTCTTATGAGAAGATGCGACTTAAATACCTTAGAGGCTAGAAATATTGGAGCTGACTCAAATTTTTCATTTCAAAGGGATCTTGCAACTGATTTTTTAACAACAAAATGCTCGCAATGTTATCACCTGTAATGATCATATCATCAATATATAATAAAATTATAGTAGAACTTAAGGGAGAGAATCACAGAAAGAGAGCAGAAGCATGGTCATTGGCACGAAAAATCAAATCACAGATGACAGAAGAAAATTTGGCAAATAATGCCTTGGGAGCGTGTTTAAGACCATATAATGCCTTGTAGAGTATGCACATCTCACTCGGATTTAGAGGTAATCGATGAGGTGGAGCCATAAATATTTCTTCAGTCAAATCTCTATTAAGAAAGATATTTTTCACATCCATTTGAGGATAACCCTGTTAATGAATGACATCCAGTGCGAACAATGGTCATATTAGTTACAAAGGCAAATGTCTCTTCATAGTCTATGCCATACTTTTGTGTAAATCATTTAGCTACCAATTGAGCCTTGTACCATTCCACACCGTCAGATTTGGTCGTAATTTTATAATTCCATTTACAACCAACTGTGTGTTTTTTCAAGTAATGCCACCAACTCCCAAGTCTTAGTCTTATGTAAAGTGGCAAGTTCCTTATCCATAGTCTGTTTTCAAAAAGGGTCAAGAAAAACCTCCTTATAGGAGGAAGGTAGGTTTTCAGAAGCAGATAGAAACTAAAAAAGAACAAAAATTAGTAATATAACAAGAGTTTGAGAAATAAAACTGATCTGGACCCTTACGAGATCGTTAAGGACAACGAGGAACACGATTCACATTGTCAAAATTTGATTGAATGACAGTAGAGAAGGCGGGAGACAACACATTGTAGAAGAGACAAGTGAAATCCTACAAGCATATGTATGCACAATAAGAGGACGAGTCACAAATAAATTAGAAGAAAAAGAACATTAGAGACAGTTATGTCACGAACATAAATGTCAGTGGGAACATCGGCCAGAAATGGATCAATGTAAAATATTCAATAATGAAATAGATGTTATTAGGATCCAAACACTTCCAACTCCAAGGCTCCAACCACCCTAGCCTCATGTTCTTTGTCAACTAAACCCTCTCTCTACTGCAACTCCAGCCTTTTTTTTTTTCTTCTCATCTCTATTCTCCAACTCCTTGCAACTCCATTTTTCCGCCACAACTTCATCCCTTGGACTATCACGGTAGAACTTCGAAGATCAAGTCTGGCGACATGCTGTCCAAAAGTGGACATCATCAAGTCCTACAAAGATGACATGGACGTTGAGACCTTCAACGACAGCTGTCATCGTCATCGATGAAGGTGTGATTTCTGGTAGGTGCTATGGTTGATAATTATGTAGAAACTAAATAGAATACCAACATGTATGGTTGTTTGTATTCACACGGGTTATGGGGTCATAACAATCCAAATCGGCCTGATTGACCCCTATTGTCTGTTACAGGCGTTACGAACCCGTTGCGGGCCATTATGGTGCCGCAACGATAGCAATTGGTGTGAAGAAAATTTGGCCGCAAAATTAGGGTATTGTGAGATTGGTTGCCGTCGATACCATTACTTAAGGGTCTGCTTTTTAGAACTATGTGTTCCATGTGTGTCATAATGAATTTTAAGCTAATCAACTTTGGCTACAATTAATGATCAATATTAGTGGTGCCAAGCCGAGCACCACCAGACTGTTTGTGCTTGATTCGCACAGTCGTGAAGAGTATTCGAGCTTGACTCTGTCTGAAAACATAGCTTGTGCTGTGTTTGAGCTTAAACTCAAATTTATGCTTTTCCTCATGATCAAGCTCGGTTCATTTACACATATGATATCATATATTACATATGAATAATATTGTATACGGGTCATAATATTTAATGTTATATCATGTATAGAAAATATGTAATAAATAACATTACATTACACATTCTATGTTATATTCATGAACCCAACAATCCTAACAAGCCATTGCTTGGGCTTGGCTCATTGTCAAACGAGCTTCAAAATTGAGCTTGAGCTTGGTCCGTTTTGTAAATTAACAAATTTGAAGGAGCTTCTGTCCGACCTTATCCCGATATGTTCATTAACATCTGTTTGTTTGCAGCCATAACCACAATCACTATAGCCACCCAGTATCCAAACCACCATGTGACTTCAATATAAATAGGGGAAATCAGACCAAACAGAAACTAACACTTTGGGGTGAGTTCAACCTGTTTATGCAACCGAGTCATCAAGAGGAAAAATGACAAGCATGAAAAACCTAAAAGAAAAAGTGAAATTAAAAACTATTAAAATACTTAAATAGCCTTTGTTTTTTGTAATAAATGGTCCAATATAGGGGAGTTTTTGTCCATCAAAATCTAGAGAAATGCGAACACTACCCTACAGTGGGAGGCAGTATAATTATTTTTTCGTCTAAGTACGAGTTATGGAAAAGATAAATCAAGTGTTGACATGCTTTTGTGTTGGTAGTAGTTGTGCCAGCCATCTTTATCCAGCAGGTATCTTACTAGCGTAAACCTCATGGGATTTTAGTTATTTTGCAGGCCTTGCATCATCCTTTCACTGCCCCAAACCCTGAAGATATGAAGGATCTTTCCTGTGCCCGTGCCTTAGCTTATGACATGGTTTACAATGGAGTTGAGGTAGACATGCTTTTCTCTAGTAGCTGCTGTTCTGATTTTTGCCAATGCTCACATGTATGGGGCACTCAAAAATTATAGTGTGATTTAACTTGTTTTCTGTTAGATTGGTGGAGGAAGTTTGAGAATTTTTAAGCGTGAGGTTCAAGAAATGGTTTTGGAAATTATCGGCATTACCCATGAACAGGTAAGGAGACCCTCAACAATATGCATACTACACTTGGATCTATTTGTTACAATTGCTATTGTTTACATTTTGCATATTGGAAATTATTTATGCTTTGATGCCATCATGTTGTTCAAGCAGGGTTGATCATCACCTTGAGTGGTTAGTCATTTTCACACCATTGATGTTGATGGCTTTTTAATTTTTGCTCTTTTGTGGCCCACATATCCCTGGCATAAACATGTACTGATGTAGGTGGACACTATGAACAAATAATTTGGGAAGTTGTGCCCTGTGTTGTTAAAAGCAAATACTTTTCTGTGGAAAGAAACAAATGAAGGATGAAAGAAAGCTTACTTTTTTGAATTATTAAACTGGAGAAGTTTGGCACATTTTTGGATTGTATGATTCTTTTCGAATTTCGATCAGCTTATATGTAGAACTTGGTTATTAATTGTGAGGGCAGCAATCCGAAGCTTTGGTGCTTTTTGATGATTTGTATACTATCTTTTTTTT
>CAUOFW020005667.1:0-26412 GCA_963454935.2 Ilex paraguariensis | reverse complement strand
CTATGTAGTACCTTGGAACTGATACTGGCTCCCCTGGCTCATGGTGGGGTAGGGAGGAATGTATTGAGAGTGTGGTTGCCCCACGAAGTGTCTAGGACTGAGATGACCCGCTAACCCTGGGATCCCTGCCTCTAAGGGCAATCCCGTTTCATGTGACCTGGCTGTTGACAATGGAAACATGCCTGTGAGCCTACCTGGCTGGGAGCCCTGAAGTGTCTCCCGCCTTGGGAGGAGTGGACCCTGGCCCTGGCCTTAATGACCGCGGCCCTGCCCTGAGGAGCAAAAGTCCTCTATCTCTTCCCCGAGTTAGAAGAAGAGGATTGACCCTCCTTCTTCTTGTCTTAACACTCACTTTCTAGATGTTCCGTGCATCTTCTACCTCTCATCAATGGCCATAGTTGTCATGACCATCGATTCCAAGTCTTGCAGAAGAAGACCCACAATCTTGCCTCGGATGGACAGCTTTAAGCCATCCTCGAACTCCTAACCTTGGCCATGTTAAATGGCCACATACTCATCGGCAAAACGTGCTAATTCTGTGAACTTAGCCACGTATTCCATCACCATCATCGTCCCTTGTCGCAAGTCTAAGAACTCCCGAGCCTTGCATGTCTTGCGGCTGTCGGGGAGTACTTTCTCATAAAGAGCTCCTTGAACTCTACCCAAGTCATAGCCTCCAAATTCTTGAAGTCCTTCACCCAATCCCGCACACAATTAGGATTCCCCCTCTTCTGGAATGTTGCTAGGGTTATATTGGTGGCATCAGAGGTGATCTCCATAGCCCTCAATAACTTATCGACTTGTGGGAACCAATGGTCAGCCACCATAGGATCCACCCCTCCCATGAAGATCGAAGGCTGATGTGCCTTGAACTTCTAGAGGTTACTTGAGCCTCTTTGTCCTCCACTTGCACCAGTCTGTGCAATGGTGGCAGCCGTAGCACTAGCCTGTGCTATGGTAGCAGCTGCCGTACTAATAGCCTCCACTAAGGCTTGTTGGTCAAAAGTCGATAGTGGTTGGTTATCGTTCCGTCCACCCCAACGTCCCCTTCCTCTAGTTGCCATCTACACACATGCCAGATAGGAATAGAGCATTTATTTAGTATCCCATGATAGGGACCGAAACTAGAAACGTTGAGATTTATCTCCTTGTTTCCCTAGTAGAGTCTATACCCCCAGTAGTAAACATTTATACCTTGAACTATCTCGTTCATTTCTTTTTCGACCCCCAAGATTATATTTTCTAACCCTAGTGTCCCTTTCCATAAACATTTTACCATGTATATCATTCACATAATCACATAGCACGTAATCATGTAACACAATGTAAGCACATAAGATGAAATGTACAATGCATGCAATGGTCTAAACCCAATGCCCATCAAGCCCTAGGTAATTCGTATACCTATGCTCTGATACCAAGCTATGACACCCCTAAAAGGGGGTCCCGTTGACAACCCGTCAACCCGCGAAAATGCCCGTGAGTGCCGCTTAATCCGACATCACACTAATCGTATCCCCTTAATTGGGATCATAACCCATACGTATAACCCGTGTTCCCTCTAATTATTGAATTCAACAAAAGGTCCAATGTGCCTCAATATACCTCATTTAATGTCCATTTGTATCATTGGAACTAAAGAAAACAAAAGCTCAAAAGGTTGGCAAAATAATTTTAAATTTTTAGATTTTTTGGAAGAGCTACCGGTAGGTGTTTGTTAGACCTAATGGTAGGAGTCTACCTGTAAGCTACCGGTAGCTTTTCCTACTGGACAGGTACTACCTATTAGCTACCGGTAGATTTTGCCAGTTGGACAGGTACTACCTGTTAGCAACCGGTAGGTGTTGCCCAGAATTTATGTTTCATCAGTTTTTCATTTCCAATCCAACCAAAACCTTTCCAATTTCATCCCAAACATGTATAAAGATATTTGCTACATTATACATGATTCATAAAAGTCTATTACAACCCATTCCATACAATTCATATGCCAAAATGGAATTAAACCAAAAGTTTTACATAAAACTTGGTTCAAGAGCCACAACCCGACTCTTCTTCACCTTTGAGCCCCCCGAATGTGTGTCATCCACCGGAATATGCCCCGTACCTGAAATGTTTCCTGTATAAGGTGAGCCAACGCCTAGTAGAACATTTCCTATAGAGGCTATTCCCCACCTAAGTGCATATGAATGTATACATGCAGCAACACTCAACTAATATCCATTCCAATGCAACAATATGCAATTCATGTTGGAATCTATCGTGACATGCTATGAATTGAGATGAGACTCACTCACGCACACCAACACAAACCTTCACCGGCTTTCACCACACTATGCAATGCAAGTGTAAAAACATTTATCCTTGATGAAGTACATCCAACGATCATTTTGAAACAAAACTCATGTGCTCATAAAAAACCAATTCATTTATGGATGTCTCCCATCAAATGAATCATTTATATAACCAAAAATCATGTGACTTTATTTAGGTAGTGGACTTTTGGTGTTGCACCGCTGGCTCCACACACGATACATTTTTTTGGACTTGCACCATCGGAAGTGTATAAACCAATAGTGGGCCCTGCACCCGAGGGGGGATCTATCCCTTCTTGCTATACCCGACACAAGTTTTTCATGTATACAACCGTGCAACTCAGTAGGATATTCAACCCACTTTTTTGAGCCCACCCATCAAAACACCAAGTATGGTGATTGATCCAACCATGCACAACATACACCCACACTCTTGCCTAAGCCCTTGAATGTGATGTTTTCATACACACGCAATGTAATGAACCATTGCAATGCCAACATCATGCTCCATGTAATGAATGCCAATGGGCCAATTTATACACATATCCTATCCCATATGTAATGAATGTCATATGGACAAATTAGACCACACATCTTAACATGTGTCATGGCAATTTATATTAATGCATATAATTACCATTATCTAGCAGAATGTTAATATATCAACATTTGTATCCAATTCATTCCTAAGTATGCTACCATATAATCCATGTCAATAACACACTTAAATTACAAGACACATTATAAACACATAGCATGCCCACATAAACTCAATTTTCAAGAGTTTACTTAAATACATCCACATATCAAAATCAAGATTCGAGGGAATTGACAAATGAATTCCCTATGCCAAACCTAACTAGGAATTAGTCTAGGCCAATTCCGCACCTATTTTCTCATTTCAATAGCCCTAGTCAAGTGACCTAGATCATTATGTACCCTTACCCATTCCATAGGACAACCTAGGTAAGAAATAAACCAAAGTAGGAGAAACCCAACCTCTTGGGGCGTAAATAGAAGAGTAGAAGTCTCAAGACACCCTTCTAGCCCCCAAAACCTTGATTTTTTCCAGAATCCTCCTCTTGGATCTTCGGTGAAACTCTTCTTTCTTGGTACGTACGCATAGCCCTCATCGCGTAGATGAAGTTTAGTTCTGGGTCCAAGTGATTCCAACCGACGGAACACCTTGGCTCGTAGAAGAAAGGTAGAAATTTCTAAGTTTTTCCTTCTCTTTTCTCTCCTCTCTTCCAACGTCTGAACTCAGCTGAGAATAGGGTGAGAAATATCTGATTTTTCAGATATTATCCCTTATTTTATACTTTTAATTGCGCGGTCCACATTGCCTCACTCGTTTATCACTTTCGGGTCTGTTTTTAACCCGAAATGAGTTAATTAAATTTTGATTTTAGTTCAAATTAATTTTATTTGAACTTTTACTCAATTATAAGGAAATTTTATAATTTCTATTTTTGAGAACGTTTAAAAGTTCATTCGTCACTTAATTGTCTCGAAAAATGTGTAAAATATGTCTATCTCAGAATTTTACAAAATTTGACGTGGTAACTAAATCTCGCGATACGAATCCAACGGTGAGGTCAGTTGTATCATTCGAGCTTTAGAAAAATATTGATTTAAACCCGTATTATAGTGACAAATTACTATTTTGCCCTTTGTCGAAAAAAGTTCAAATTTTTCTGGGTTTTACAACCAATCCTACTATGGTCATGGTCCCTCGTCTAGCTCCCAATACCCATGGTCCAATCAACAAGGTTTTTCCCAAAACTCACCACCTCAACAAGGGTTTAGTCAACAAGGACCATCCAACCCACCCACCTACCAACGTCCTCACAAAAGGAATTTGGAGGATGTTGTACACCAATTCATTCAAAGACAAACAACAATCAACAACCAAACTGTTGCCGCTTTAAATAATATTCGGACTCAAATTACAAAATTGACCAATGCCATAGGGTCGTACCAACAAGAAAAAGGGAAATTTCTCGCTTAACCTTAATAAAACCCTAGGGGTTAACACGTAATTGAGTCGTCCGAGCCCACCAAGGAGAGTTGTGAAAAACTCAAGTTGTCACCACCCTAAGGAGAGGCAAATAAATTGGCAAAACCATTTTTCCAAAAGTCTCACCAAAAGCCACATTGGTTAAAGAAAAATAGACTACGGACAACTCCTGGGGGTGAAACGCATGAAAAGGAAAAAATTGTTGATTTGAATGTGTATGAGTGTCCTATTTCGGTCCATTTTCCCCGACGTTTGAAGCCACTAGCTAACATTGCTAACTATTCAGATATCATTGAAATATTTAAACAAGTGAAGATAAACATTCCACTCCTTGATGCCATCAAGCAAATACCTTTATATGCAAAGACCTTGAAAGACTTGTGCACTGTGAAGAGGAAGATAAATGTGTATAAAACGACATTTCTCACGAAGCATGTGAGTTCTATTTTGAGAACCAACACACCACCCAAGTTCAAAGACCCTAGTTGCCCCAACCATTGCCATAGCCATAGGGAATTTCTAGGTGGAGCAAGCAATTCTAGACTTGAGAGCAAGTGTCAACCTCCTACCCTTCTCGGTATACCAACAATTGCGATTGGAAGAGTTGAAGCCAACTTCATTTACTCTTCAATTAGTGGACCGAAGCATGAGAACACCAAGGGGAGTAGTTGAGGATGTTCTAGTTCAAGTTAAAAAAATTTTATTTTTTCGTTGATTTTATTGTGCTTGATACTCATCCGGTTGCTAACACTAGTTCTCAAATTCTTGTCATTCTAGTTAGGCCCTTCCTTGCTACATCTAATGTAGTGATCAATTACAGGAATGGACTAATTAAGCTTACCTTTGGTAATATGACAATAGACCTCAACATATTCAACTTGTGCAAGCAATCGAGTGATGATGAGGAAGTGCATGAGGTCAACCGGATTGACACTTTGGAGGGGAACCATATAGAATTACTTTGCCAATCAAATTTGGGGGAGGAAGAATTTGTTGATGAAAAGGAGCTGAAACTATTCAAAGGGTAGGAAATTGAGCCCTAACATTTGAGAAACTTCCACAATAAGAGAAGAAAATTTTCCCATCAACCGTACAAACACCAAACTTGGAGTTGAAGCCAGTACCATCTACACTCAAATATGAATTTCTAGGGGAGCACAAGACATTCCTAGTGGTGATAAGTTCATCCTTAAAGCCTAGGCAAGAAGAAAAATTGTTAGAAGTGTTGGGAAGGCATAAAGTAGCAATAGGTTGGACAATTGCCGACATCAAGGGGATTACTCCCCTCATTTGCACACGCTGAATCTACATGGAGGAAGATGCCAAACCGTCCCGACAACCACAAAGAAGACTAAATCCTATCATGAAGGATGTGGTGAGGCATGAGGTGCCCAAATTACTTGATGTGGGTATTATTTTTCCAATCGCCAATAGTAAAGGGGTTAGTCCCACTCAAGTAATGCCGAACAAGTCGAGGGTCATAGTGGTTGCAAATGAGGATAATAAGTTGATTCCGACAAGGGTGGTCACTGTTTAGAGAGTTTGTATCGACTATTGAAAACTCAACTCATGTACAAGAAAAGATTATTTCCCCTTTCCCTTCCTTGACCAAGTGTTGGAGAGAGTTGCTAGACACCTCTATTATTGCTTCTTGGATGGCTACTCTGGTTACAACCAAATCAAGATTACTTTGGAGGACCAAGAGAAAACAACCTTCACGTGCCCTTTTGGCACCTTTACTTATCCTCGAATTCCATTTGGGTTATGTAATGCCCCAGGAACTTTTTAGAGATGCATGATAAAAATCTTTAGAGATATGGTGGAGAAAATTGTAGAGGTGTTCATGGGTGAATTCTAAGTTTTTGGGGACTCATTTGAGGGGTGTTTGGGAGAAGTGCTACTTCATGGTGACACGAGGGATTGTCCTCAAGCACATTGTATTGGAAAAGGGGATTGAAGTAGACAAATCCAAGGTTGAAGCAATTTCCAACCTCCTCACTCCAAAGATCATCAACGATATTAGGATATTAAAATATTAGGTCATTTCTCAGTCAAAGGGAATAAAAAAGACCATATGTAATATACTAAGCTAGCAAGACTCTAAATGAAGCACAAATGAATTACACTACCACTTAAAAAGAGTTGTTAGCCGTAGTATTTGTATTGGACAAATTTAGGTCTTACATCATTGGCTCGCCTATTATAGTCTACACTAATCACTCTGCTTTAAAGTATCTTTTGTCTAAGCAGGATGCAAAACCGAGACTCATTAGGCGGATCCTCCTCCTACAAGAATTCAACCTGACCATTAAAGACAAGAAAGGAGTGGAGAACGTGGTGGCGAACCATATGTCCCGACTTGTTGTCCAAGATGCTGAGGAGTATATTCCTACCTTTGACTCTTTTCTCGATGAGCATTTTTTTTCTATTCAATGTATTTTCCCTTGGTATGATGACATCTGTAATTATCTTTCCATAGGATAAAAACCACTGCATTGGAGCCTAGAGGACAAAAGAAGATTCATGGCTGATGTGAAGCATTTTTACTTCGACAACCTGTATGTTCAAGTATTGCCCAGATCAAGTGATGATGAGATGCGTACCTAAAATGAACAATGGGATGTCCTTTTATTCTGCCATTCTAAGGCATATAGTGGCCACTTCTCTTCAAAGAAAAATTCGGCTAAGGTTTTGCAATTTGGTTTTTATTGGCCCTTTTTAATTAAAGATTGTGTTTCATTTTGTAAAGAGTGTGATAGGTGCCAAAGGTTGGGTAGTGTGACCCATAGGAATATGATGTCCCTCTTCCCCATGCTAGTCATTGAGATATTCGATTATTGGAGCATCGACTTCATGGGTCCATTCTCTATGTCCTTTGGTTACCTCTATATTCTACTGGCAATGGACTACGTGTCCAAGTGGGTAGAGTTCATCCCAACCAAGACCAATGACCATTGAGTTATGGTCAAGTTTTTAAAAGAAACCATCTTTTCAAAGTTTGGGATACCTCGTGTAATGATAAGTGATGATAGATCTCATTTTTACAATAGGCCATTTGCATCTTTAATGCATAAATATGGCATAGCACACAAGGTATTCACCGCTTATCACCCACAGACTAATGGCCAGACCGAGCTGGCAAATAGGGAGATTAAAAACATACTAGAGAAAACGGTGAGTCCGAATCAAAAGGATTGGTCACTTAGGTTAACCGATGTCTTGTGGGCTTACCACAGCACATACAAGACCATTCTAGTATGTCTCCTTATAGGCTAGTCTATGGCAAGGCTTGTCATTTTCTAGTAGAGATGCAGCACAAGGCTTATTGGGCCACCAAAATCTTGAACTTCAATTTGAGAATGGTCGGAGAGAATAGAAAGTTGGAGTTGAATGAATTAAAGAAAATCTGGAGAGATGCATATGAGAGCTCAAAAATTTCCAAAGAGAGGGCAAAGATCTTTTATGATAAATTCATTGTGAGAAAAACATATGAGCCCTGACAAAAAGTGCTCTTATATAATTCTCGACGCTACATTTTCCAAGGAAAACTCTAATCTCATTGGGATGGCTCCTATCTTGTCAAGGTGGCCTATCCCAACGAAACAATGGAAATTACAAACCCCAAAGATGGAAAAATGTTCAAGGTCAATGGACAAAGAATTAAGCCATTCTTCGAGGGTTTTGAGGTTCAAATGGTGGAGGAGGAGTTTGTGGATCCAGTTTACCTGGACTTGTTGAGGAATAACTGTCCAAGGAAATTTTAGTGTACAATCGCTTTCTTTTATCATTTGCTTTTCAAGTTAATTTGTTTACTTACTTTCATTTTTGCGTAGTTTTCTTTCTTCAAATTTGTAAATTATGGTGTTTTTGTCAAAGCTCAATGCGTGGTGTTCTCTAACCCTACTTAATTTTTTTAAGTCCTTCATAGTATTATATATACTTTGTTGCATTGAGGACAATGCATGAATCAAGTTGGGGGGTGAAGTGCACCATTTGTAGGATACACCAAATTTTTTGTGGAAATTTTTTGTTGATAATACCATTTTGTGGTTTAATTCACCATTCACATGCTCTACAGAGTTTTGTTTAGAATAGTTAAGAAATATATGAAAAAAAAAATTTTAAAAAATTTGTGAAAAATATCTGAATGTTTACCTATATTCCCCTATTCAGAGTGTTATGGGTTTATGGATATTTTGATCCTTGCTTTTAATTTTGAATACATGAGCACATTATAGAAACTTATCATATGCTTGAGCATCACATATGTGTTTGCTTTTGAACTCAACCATAAGTGCACCATGAACGTGTAAATTTGGCAATTTACGGATTGGATTCACATTTTAGTGTTTGACGTGAATAATGGAGATGATTAAGTACCCCATGAAAGCTTTAGTGTCAATCATTGTTGGAAGGAACTTACATTTACTCAAGGAACAATTTTTCAAATTCAAAATTTATTCAATAATCTCATTATGCTTGTTTTGGTTACAGTGCATTTGGGTAAGGCACACCTTTAAAGAAAAAGAAAAGTTGATTTTGCTATCTGGTGCCCTATCATTCCTATCATAAGATTATGTCAAGGTTGTTTAATTTTTGTGCAAGTACTTCATTTTTGGATTATATGTGAGCATTCTTCGATTTGTGCATAAGATTCTATATCACATATTAACATGGAGAGCATGCCAAGATAATCATAGTGTGATTCATTGTTGAGAGAAACCCTTGACGAGTTTTGCAGGAAAGATGAATCTGGATAGCCAAGTGGCTGTGAATTCCGTTGGGTAAATGCTTAAATTACATGTCCACTTCACACACACACGAGTTTGAAAATGAATGTGTAGGTGCATACTCTAGAATAGCATTTAAAGCCATGGTGATGCTCATGTGTATTTTGTTCGGGTATTTCAACATTGTTGTCATGTAAACCTATGCTTGCAGGATTGCGGAATATTGCTCAAACTTTAGATATTATGAAGGATTAGGAATGCCTTTACATTCTAGATTTGTGCTTTACATTTTAGGTGTTCATTTTGGTATTTTAATGAAGAAATCCATGTCATATGTTTTGAAAGCATCAAAATTTGAAATCACATTGCAATTTCGTAAATAAATTTGGGCATGATCTCTCAATTGTGGTTGACAATCGTAGTTCAGGTTTTTGGTGGAGTAGAGGTCATAAATAGGTTGTTAGAATTTGTAGAGGTTGAATAAAATTGGAATGGAAAGGAAAATGGGAGCGCAGGGAATTTTTGGAAAAAGCCTAAAACCTATCGGTAGATGTTGATCAAAACCTTCCAGTAGGTTTTAATCATTCCACCGGTAGTTTTTGCCCAGAAAACCTAGAAATGAGGGTTTCAAGTCCACTTTTTCATAAAACCCTTCACCTCCTCCACTTCTCTCAATCTTAAAAGCCTTCACCTCTCCCTCAAAACGTCTCTTGCCTCCAAAGATCCCTCACCCATCCATCAAATCTTCCAATTAACAGTCTTAGGGTTGAATTCCTTCTTGATTTCCACTGCAATTTGTTGGATTTCTCACAAAAACCTTAGTTTTCCCATATTTCCCTCAAATCCATTTAACTTGATTTTCCTCAAATTGCTTGGAATCCATTGCAATGGTGCGTATAGGTAAGCTCTCTCATGTCCCTCTTGACATCTTGGAACAACTTTAGACTTGGTTTTTGTCATTCGTGGCCCTTGGGGCATTTCTCATATTCATGGCTCGTATGAAACAAATGGGGCCAAGTTCTGCACAACCCATTGGCATGAGTTCCCACAAGAGGACTGAGGCGGGCACCAATGGAGAGAGTGGGGAGAGATGAAAAAAGCAAAAGAATAATGCTTGCACGAGGAACATTGACGAGAAGAATGTGACGTGCAAGCGTCATGTGGACATGCCCACCCTCGGGCCGAATGATGAGGTTGTGAGAGTGATAGAGAGGAAAGGTTTTTAAGGTTACCCTAGACTTGATAGCAATTTTGATGAAGTACCAGAGGCCTCCCCCCAATACCCCAGTTTATCCACCCAATGTCCAAGGGAGAAAATCACTCCCGGAGTATGTGCAATAGACATACGAGGACCCGACCCAATTTAAAGGGAAAATTCAAGTTGGGGCCCTCAAGCACTCATACGGGCTCATAAACAAGATTTTACACTATAATTTTATTCCCCGGGGTGCAAAGAAGACCCCAAATTAAGAGAAGCTCGCCCTCCTCCACACATTTATGACAGGGAAGCAAATGGATGTGGCTTGGATGATATGGAACTTCATGAAGGAGTTCAGCAAGGCTAGCAAGCCGAAGGAGAATCTCCCATTCGCCAATTTGGTCACGAGGTTGTGATATCACTCTAAAGTCAAGGCCTATGTCTCTGAAGTGTTGCTTCCCCCTAAGTTTGGAGCTATCGGGAAGTGCAGTAACAGCAAGAGAACAGCAATGAGTAGGGGTGAGAGAGCCAGAGCACACAGACCTGAGGCATCCACTATCGGGCCGTCTACTGCCGGGCCATCCACCACTGCTCTGCTCTGCCCTACACAGTTGCTTAGCGCTTAGACGTCCTGGAGGGCACTATCCATCGGTTTTCCTTTATGGTTACGAGGATTTTTTAGCACACCTTCCTAGGAGAGCCGATCCCCCGATGGACCTTCACCTCCTTCTGCTGGACCCTCTACCTCTGCCCTCATGGCTTCTACTATTGTTGAGGTAAAGGATTTCGATGATGATGAATCCAGTGACGAGGAAGGCAGTGAGTGTAAAAGTGATGAGGAGGGGACTAGAGATGAGGATGATGAGTAGGGTGATTTGTTTTGTTCTTTTTCGCTTTTAGCTGTTGCAGAGATAGGATTAGAATTGTCGCGCTAGTAGAAGAATCTCTATGATTTTAGGCCGTTTTGCTTTTTACTTCTACTCATTGTACCTAACTTTTTGGAGAAATGAATGAAAGAACCATAGTTTCTTTGTTTCATCTTGCCCAAGTTCATTTATTTAATTGCATTGTGATTTTTTGCATTTTGTTGTGTGGTGAATCATGTTCCAGGGGTGGATTGTTTTAGTTTTATGCTTTAAGGTTTGGAAATAAAATTTGCTAGGGACTAGCAAAACTCAAGTAGGGGGGGTGTGATGAGTATAGAATAGTGCACATCATTTATCTCTTTGCACCCATTTTATACTTGCTTTTGTGGAGAAAATGGGGGAAATTACATTTAATCTAATAATTAATGAAGTTTTTGTGTGATTGTTGGTAAAGAGTGGGAAATGGCATTTGTTAAGCTTCCATTAAGTTCTTAAAGGCAATGGAGAAGAAGGGAAGGCTTAACGGGTGGCTCGGGATATCATGAAATCAAGAAAAAGCTAAACATGTGAAAACCTACCATTAGATGTTAATCAAAACCTACCGATAGATTTAGTGCACTGGAATTCTTCTATTGTTGCCCCTACCAAAACCTACTGGTAGGTTTTGCCTAATGGAAAAAACCTACCGATAGGTTTTGTCATCGTTCTACTGGTAGGTTTTGCCCAGAAATGCCAGAAAGCTACAATCACAACCCCAACTGCTTCGTCGGCCCACCTCTGCTTCTCCCACACATACCCTAACATATTTTACATACAAGCATGCTCTCTTACACCTAAGGTCTGACTTTGGAAGAAAAATAATGGAACAGGAAGAGAGAGAAAGAGAGTGGTTGGGGAAGCATTGAAATGGTAAGGCATGGCTTCTCCTTGCTTGTGCAAGTGTCCAATCCCTTTCCAATGATGGCAAGTCAGCTCTCACAGACTACAGAGGAGGCATGGATGAAAATGAAGCTATTCCTACACCATTTTTCAGCTACACACATAGTTTTAGAGAGAAAAGCTCAAGGAAGAAGATGAAGGTTTAGAGAGTGAAAGTTAGGTTTTTGCATTCCCTTCATCATTTTAGTTGTAAAAAGCTTTAAATCACTTGTAATATGTACTTCTTGCACTTTAATCTCCTTTATTTCAAGTGTATTCACGTTTAGCTACATATTCTTGTATTTACCATGTCTACATTTAGGTTTTTCCTTTCAAGCTTTACTTTTGGGTATGAAATGAACTTGTTTTTGTAGTTTAACTTCTCTTTGGATTAATACAATTTTTAATCTTCATTTCTTCACCATGTCTTTTTACATTGTGTATGTTCTTGAATCTATTATGGGTAGATAAGCTTTTGGTTGACTAATCCAAGGGAGATTTCCTAATGGGTGTGCTAAATCAACTCTCCTTCATTCTTCCTTTTAGGTTAAAGTGTTTGGTTTGACTAGGTTTAGTGCGGACGTGGTTGTGAGCTCTTGATACACCATAGACTTGTCAGGGAGTATGCTTGAGCCTACACTTCCACATTAGTCCCTCACTTCTTATGAATCAATTAAGCACCAAGACACCATTGGTAGAATGTCTTGAGTTGATTTGGTATTTCCATTGGAGTGATCTCTTCAGATTAGCCAACCTTATTTTCTTGCAATTTTATCTAAACCCCACTCACCAAAACACAAAACTCACACGATTTTACACTTTTCATTTCTTTACAAACCACCTTTACCACAATTTGACCTTCCTTCCTTGAGGAGACAACCTTGGAATACTCAATTTCAAGTAAAACATGACATTGCAAGTCTCTTTACACTTTGGGAGCACTTTTGCACGCTCATGCATATTTTCATTAACACATACGTTTTCCCCATTTCTAGCTTTGAATCCGAGGGAGAGTAACACTCACCTACTCATATAAGCCATATACATACTATTGGGTTCATGTTGGGAGATTAGGGTGAACCGTATCAAGCAAAACCCTAATGTAAAATTTTAAGTAAGAGAGAAGAGAAGAGAGAGAGAAGAGGGCTGGCTGGTGAAGTATGGAAAGACCATGCTTGGACTAAACTTGCTTGTGGAATTGTCCAACCTCTCCCTAATCATTCCAATTCAGTTCACACATGCTAAGGGAGGAGGGTATGGACAAAAATGAGGAGTCTTACACTATTATTCAAATTTTACATGCTTTTAGAGAGAGAAGCTCCAAGGTTGAAGATGAAGTTTTAGAGAGAGAAAATTGAGTTTTTACATTTTCTTCATCATTTTCATTTTAGTAAGCTTTATTTTACTTGTAATCTTTTCCTCTTTCTCTTTAAACTCTTTTATTCAAGTTGTAATCAAGCTTAGCTAAGTGTTCTAGCATTTTCATTTCTACATTTGGTATTTTTTCTTCAACCTTTGTATTTTGGGTGTGAATAACTTTGTTCTTGTAGTTTAAACCTTTTCTTGCATCAATACATATTTCATGTTTCATTTCATTACCATGTTTCTTTACATTATGGTTGTTCTTGCATTTACTATGAGTAGCTAGACTTTTAGTTGGCTAATCCAAGAAAATTTTTCTCTTGGGTATATGAAATCGACTCTCTTTCATTCTTTTTCATAGTGTAAAGTGTTTAGTTTGACTAGGTTGAGTGCGGACGTGGTTGTGAACTCTTGATATATCGTAGATTTGTCATGGGGTATACTTTTGTCCAACACAACTATATTAGTCCCTCACTTCCTATGAATCAATCAAACTCCGAGACACCATTGGTTGAATGAATTGAGTCAATTTGATATTCTCATTGAAATGGCCTCTATGGATTAGCCAACCTTTCTTTATTGCATTTTTACCAAAACACAATTCACAAGATTTTTCAATTTTCATTTCCTTACAAATCACCCTTCAAAAGCATTTAACGTTTCATTCCCTGAGGAGACGACATTGGAATACCCATTCCAAGTAAAACACGACATTGCAAGTCTCTCTACGCCTGAGGAGCACTTTTGAAACCACACACACGTTTTTGTTCACACACAAGGTTTTTCCCATTTTTTGCACGAACCCGAGGGAGAGTGACACTCACCAACTCGTATAAGCCATATACAAACAATTCGGGTTCGAGTGTGTGAAAATTAGGGAAAACCATTCAAGCAATAGTCAATCTACAATTGGAAGGACATAAAATTGTATGTATAATTGTAAGTCTCAACACATATGTCGTAGATAGAATACTGTTAGACAGTTGTACTTGAATGTTTTTATATACATTGAGTACATAATGTCATATGCTCATATCACGGATCCACTTACAAAAGGTTTGATAGAGAACAAGTAAAAATTTCATCAGTGGGAATGGGCTTAAAGCCTATTATTTAACCCAGAGTCAACATAATAGCAATCCAATTTAGCTAGAGATCCCAAGAACTAAGTTCAAAGGGACAACTGAATTATATGTAACTCAGAAATGCACTAAGGAGGTTTTTAACTTCTTTCCATTCTTATGATCAGATAGTGAATAGCTACTGCGAGAACTAGGGTAAGTTACACTTTTAATGATTTATGTGACTTGAAAAATTGTAAGTAAGGTATAGCAGAATACTCTCAATCTGAAATTACCGATATGAGTAAGAAGGGGCTATTTCTATAAGAATCGTAGGCTGATTATTCTAAATTATTAATGAAACCAAGTGGTGTTCAAGGTCAAAATGAACACAAATGTGAGAACCAATTGTGTTTGAAAGGAAACTGTGTGAATTCTATTGTCTTAGTTTACAAAAACAACTAACAATTCAAATACATCAAATCCACTGATTAGCCAAGTAAACCCGATAGTCTTTAACTAAGAAAATTTCAAGACACTTGGCTACTCATCCTGATACAATAACCTTTCAACTGTAATTGAACTAGCACTTGTATTTTCATACATTGTATTTTCATTCATGTGGGGGGATTGTTAGAAATAATGTTTTTAGAACAATTATTTTGAGCAACTTTTGGTTTAAATAAAAGTATAATCCGCACCTCAAAATTAGTGGGAACAAATTTAAACATGTTCTCCTCCGTGAGGAGATTAACGTTGTAAATTTATTTGTTCAAAATCATTAAATATTGAATGAGAAATTATATCTCAAAGTGACCCCTTGAATGGATGGAATGAGTAAAGTTTAATAAAGTGCAGTGTACAAGGCTTGTCCTACATTGAAAGAAGACTAAAACTTTGATGAGTTAATATAATCATAGTTGGCTTCTTGAGTTGGGTCCCAATGGGTACCACACTTTTGTAAATGGAGCGAACACCTACACAACCTTAGTTACCACACACGCACACGCACTCGACCCGACCTGATCTAGCCGAGCTAAGGACAACAAGATCCTATCTTTTTTGGAAAAAAATTATTTGATGCGATGCGGGTTATGGGTCAAAACAAATGGATCTGGATTCAGATCGCAGTTTTTCCCTTCTAACTAAAATTTAAATATCCAAACAGATTTTTAAATTTTATGTCCGTTAATTATTTGAATTTAGCACCGAAATTGTGTCTGTGTCTATTCAATCAAGAGGTGTCATTCCCTTCTTCATTACCATTCAGATTAAGGGCGTGTCTCTATAATCCGACTAGGTTCAACAAACAGTAGTATCTCATGCCTCTTATGGGAATCCAAACAGCCACCAAAAGTCTATAAATAAACTGTCTTACGGCCATTTTCAACACAACAAAAAGGACAGTAATCATCTGCATACTACTGCATATCTCTCTCTTTCTATATTATATTCTTGTTCGATTCAAGAATAAATATAGAGTTGTGTTTGGTGGAGGTTTGAATATTGAGGTGATGCTTCTTCATAAATGAAAATTCATTCTTTCTTAAAAGACAATTGTTTATCAACCTAAAACACGGAGAATGAGCAAATATGTCTTAAGGAAACTATGATTACACAAGGTTCGAATTATTTTTGGTTTTCTGAATTTTTATTTATATTATTGTTGTTCTAGGTCACTATAAGTGTATTACTGTTTCAACATTTTGTTTTACTTATTCTGTTTTAATTATTAGATTGCATATAACTATATACTTAGTGATGATAGAATTGTTACAGTAATTCTGATTATATATATACATTTTGGATAACAGGTTCGGCATAGACTTAACAGCTTGGGGAAGAGTCCTAGGAGTTGATGTGAAAATTTTTTGGCATCATAAAATGGATGTTTTTTTCCTTTTTGAAGCAAAAAAGAATTATTACTTTCAAGCAAAAGAAATTATTTGACAATATGAACCCGACGTCATTTAAGATGGTGTAGCATAAATTTGCTTACCAGAGGATGTGGTGGTTGGTAAAGCAGCTGTGAAGGGGAGCTCCATTAGTTCTTTAAGTTGAGAGTGCATGCTGTTGATGAACGCCATGGTTTCTTCTTGGGGTTCCTCTATCGCGTCTTTTAACTTGCTTAGTGCCATGCAATATGCTTCCTACGAATGACAGAACCCTCGTGTTACACAAACATGGCTCTAAAAACTATGCTTATGATCCGTCCGGTTTGGCAATCAATTCATTAATTAGGTAAAAAATTTCACAAACATAGATAAAGAGGGCATATTTCCGATGTGAGACTTCTTTGAACTAATGATATACACCATTAGTGGAATGCTTATGACTCGTCAGGAAACCTTTTCTCTCTCTCTCTCTCTCTCTCTCTCTCTCTCTCTCTCTCTCTCGTGTGTGTGTGGGTGTGAAGTACATAAACAACAAAAAATGGTATCTTACCATGAACTGGTCCAGTTCCGTTTGATCCACAGTAGAAAAACTAGGTTGATTATGAGCTTGCTGGCCAATTTTTTGAATTCTGCCAATGTCAGTGATGTTTCCTACGCACACCTGCAAATAGAATAGCATAATCATGCACGTATATTATGTTCATTTTTTCTTTTTCTTTTTTTTTAAGTATCTTGAATCTTTACTAGTCAAATAACTTTACAACTGGGTGAAATTGTCACATCCATTCTGAAATTCATGTAGCAGATAACGATAAAGATGTTTTCTTGACTGCTCTTCGGACTTTAATTAACTGTACCAATCAATTAGAAAACACATAAATCACATAACGGAGACTAAATAGAATAAATGCAAGTTTTTTTTTTTTTTGAAGTCTCGTTTTAGGTTATGTTAACTGTTCACAAGCAACAAAAAGAAAGATTGGGAAATTGATTGAGCAGCTTCTGCAAAGCACGAGGGTATGTGCTAGGAAGAGTCGTGCAAATTAATGCAGATACACAAAGATTATGTATATATGCTCTCTGTGTGTGTGACCCCGTTGGGGGGAGGGGGGGACAATACCTTCAAACAGTTCAAGTGAGTCTCAACCAGAAGCCCGTACAAAGAATGGCAAGCAATTCTCTTCTTCAGAATATCATCACCTTCCTCTAATGTTTCTCCTCCTCCTCCAACAATTTGGTGCTTCTGTTCTTTCTCGTTACTGTTAATTTTCGTTGCCATATTTCTAAGCTGGTCCACTGTAATGCTACTATAAATGCTATTTTATAATGAACAGAAGGTTTCTGTTCACAGGCGCTCCCATTATTTGGAAGTAGTTGATTGACCCATGCATGCACGACCTATACTATCAGTCAGAAGCACATATGGGGGAGTGGCCTTTTTGCTTCATATATCTCTCTTTTTACATACCCGAAAGGAACACTTCATAGTTTCTTGGAGAATGGGGAGATGTAATAGCACCTATACCCTCGTGACCAGTCATTTCTTCCCTTCTTTCTTTCCCATTTGCCGTACATTTTGGAGAAAAGTCATTCAAATTCGTTACTGTACAAACGTGTGCTTGTTTTTATTTTTTACTCAATATGTCTCTATCGCAGGGTTATCGCACTGATAAGAAGAATGTTGTACTACTGTTGATTTGATCGTGGACTACAGTGAGACGACCGACATGTGACACCAAAACAGGGAAGTGAAGATTATTTTTCCTTTAACGCTTGTGGCGTAATATTAGTTCATGGAACTTGAGAATTAGCGAAAGAGTGATGTAATTTAAAATTAAAAATTTAATTTAATTTGTTGATTTAATGATAGATTCGAAAACTTTACAGTAAGGCAACTAACTGTATGATATGCGATCTATTAGAACGACGCCGTTTTAAGGCTTTGCTCCATTTTTTTTTTTTAAACCTCACTCTCTAAACGGTGTTGTTTAATGATTCTCAGCCTCAAAACCAGATGAGGATCAAAGATCCCTTCTTCGCCATTCTGCAGAGCCATCAGAGATCCCTTCTTCGTCTTAAACCACACCTCTTCTTCGCATTTTTTCATCTCAATGTTTAAAACCCTTCAAACTTTGGTTTTCCATCCATAGATCTCTTCTTTGTCATTCTGCACAATCTTCTTCACCCAAATCTCTAACCCTTTTTTTTTTTCAAAATCTCTCCAAATTCCTCCTTCTTCACAATTCTTCTCCGCCTACCATCTTCTTCGTCATATGCCATGGAAAGTTGCCAACGTGCTAAAGATTGATGGGTTTGTTTGAATTTTTTTTCTAGTTTAAATTCCCACCTTGATGGGTTTAAATTTTTTATTTTTTTGGTTTATTTTTCTCGTCTCGTTTTGATTTGTGTGGTTTATGGGTTAAATTTTGCTAGTTTAAATGTGTTAAATGAACATGATTGTTTTACTGAAATAAACATGATGAATGACATGGTACTAGGGGCCTGAGTATAACTCTGTCTTGCAGTTCGTCTCCCTCTCTTAAGTATGTATTGCTCAAGAATTTGCTTAATATTCATTATGTCTAAGACTTTAAGTGCATGGCCACATAATATGCCTTCCATTTCAAACTTCCGATAACTTATAAAACCCGGTAAATTTAAACTTTTGTAAACAAGGGCAAAATGGTAATTTTGCCGCTACAGTACAGATTAAAAATCTGAGTTTTTCTAGATCTCGGATGATGAAACAGACTTCACCGTTGGATTCCTCTCGTAAAATTTAGTTATCACGTAAAATTTCATCAAATTTTGAGATAGTTGAATTTTTTACGTTTTACGAGACGGTCGAGTCTTGGATGACCCAAAAACGGGATTTTAATAAAATTTAGAAAGTTAGAAAATAATTGAAGGTAAATTAAAATAAAAATATTTTAAACTTAAACCGGGACAAAATTTAATCGTTTCGGGACGAAAACGGACCCGAAAATAAAAGGATCGTATGGCGCGTTGTGGGCCAAGTATTCTAAGAGTATAAATAGAGGGAAAATCAGATTCTTCCCTCATTGCTTCAGCTGGCCATTTACGTTGAGAGAAAGAGAGGGAAAGTGAGAAAAAATTCTATTTTCTCTCTACGATCTACAAGGCTACGGTGCTCAAACCCACTTGGGACAAGAACAAAAGTTGGTCTCCTCGTCGAGGGCTACATAACCACACCAAAAACAAGGGATTTCACCGAAGTTTTAAAACCAAGCTTGGTGGAATCAAGGGCTTAAGGCAAAAATTTGAGTCTTAAGGGTTTCTACCAAGTGGGTTTACGCTTCAAGATGTAGGGTTGCTTGTTACTTGGATTTATTTTACAACCAAGAGTGTTATACGTAATGGGTAGATGGATAGCTATACATATCATTTGTCTATGGTTGTGAAATTGATGGAATTGGGTGATTGGTGAATTGAGTATGTGAATTTGACCTAATTTAAGCAAAATTCCAAGATTGGAATTGGTGGGTTACAAATATTGTGTGATTCTATGGAAAATAAGTGTTATGTGGGCATGCTATATGTTTTATATCATGCTTTGTGAAATGAGATGAAATTCTTGTGTGATAACATGAATTGTTGCCTTGAAAGTGTTTGCCAAAATGTCTATGTATGGATTGAGTTGTTATGATATGATGATGTATAACATGCTTAGAAAATGTGTTGAAAACGAATGTTAGTATGTGCTCATTGAGATATTGACATTGTAATGATTTATGAAATTTATATGCTTATAATATGAATTTTCATGGAACATGTTTAGCCTCTGGAGTTGGGCGTACCAGTACTGCGTACCGGTACAGTTTGACTGACAAATTTTTGTTCCCACTTTCAGTGTAGTGTTAGCCCATTTAGAGATCGAACTGGAAAAGTTTTGTGAAATACACTTTTGTAGACCTAGAAGTATAATATCTACTGTCAAAATTTCAGATCAAATGGATTTCAAAATAAAAGGTTATGATCAAAATATTAGGCAGTGTCCAAGAACATTTTTTTACCCAAATTCTCTCTAAAGTGTGCTTTAACTCCGGAACACTTTTTAACTTCTAATACACCCCATATTACTTCTCTCAAGGTTTCTCGACCTTCCGGATTCAATGAAAATCTTATTTTGACCTAAAAATATTTTGAACTTATCTAACAACCTCTTTCAAGCTTAAAATTCCTTCGCAACTTAAAGTTCACAACCAATTTGTCTCCCAAATATTTATTTCTACTATTATAATCTATTTGGTTCATTCTTACGTCATTACATATATTAGAATTACTAAAAAATTATATCATTATATTAATATAAGCATGTGGGGGTTTACAAATGCAGTCCGGGAGGGTGGTAGCTTATAGTTCTCGGCAGTTAAAGAATCACAAGCAAAATTACCCTACGCACGACATAGAGTTGGCGGTCGTTGTCTTTGCCTTGAAGGCTTGGCACCACTACCTGTATGGTGAACAATTTGAGGTATTTTCAGACCATAAAAGTCTGAAGTATATCTTTATACGGCGAGACCTCAATATGAGGCAACACAGGTGGATGGAGTTCCTAGAGGACTACGACTTCACTTTGCATTACCATCCCAGTAAGGCAAATGTGGTGACTGATGCACTCAACCGAAAGTCACGGAGAGTCCTAGCTTGTGTGGCTTCCCGGGAGTGGCATATGCTCGAGACTGTGGGACAGTTCGGCCTACGATACATGGGATAGGCTCAGGGTGTTTTGGAAAGTTTGATGGCTACGTTTTCCCTGCTGAGTAGAGTGATCGAGTCCCAGGGCAGGATGCAAAGTTATCATCCATTCGGGGCCGAGTACAGTCAAGTACAGGTGATGAGGGCTGGACCATTTACTCGGATGGTAGTCTCCGGTTTAGGGGAAAAATTGTGGTTCCTAGTCGGTGGAACTTAGAGAGGAGATTCTTAGAGAGTTCCATTGTTCCCGATTGCTGTTCATCTAGGTGGCACAAAGATGTACCATGATCTTCGTCGCCAGTATTATTGGAGCGGGATCAAGAGAAACATTGGAGATTTTGTTAGCCGATGTCTCACGTGTCAACAGGTCAAGGCTGAACACCATAGGCCAGCAGGATTACTCCAACCTTTGGAGGTGGCAGAGTGGAAATGGGAGCATATCACCATGAATTTTGTAACTCACTTACCACGGACATCGCAGGGACATGATGCGATGTGGGTGATTGTGGATCGGCTTATGAAGTCGGCACATTTTTTGGCTGTGCATATGACCTTCACACTAGAGGAATTCTATAGGTTATACATATGGGAGATAGTCCGATTGCATGGGGTACCCATATCTATAGTATCGGATCGAAATCTCAGGTTCACGGCTCATTTTTGGGAGAGTTTCTAGCGAGCCATGGGGACACAGTTGATGATGAGCACTGTTTTTCATCCTCAGACGGACGGTCAGTCGGAGAGGACTATCCAGACATTAGAGGACATGCTAGGGGCATACGTCCTAGATCTCAAGAGAATAAGTCATATATATTATATCTCATAGCATACTCCAAAACTCTCAAATCATAAGTTTAATCAAATACTCATAACTAAAATCAAATTAGGTTTTTTGATGTTCTAGATTCATTTTTAATGTTATTTTAACCTAAAAACACATATTTTTATGATTTATCTCAAAACCATAGTCAATTTACACCCGTAACACTAAAATTAATATTTTATCCATTAAAAAACACTATATGAGTTAAATGTCTATTCCAAAGTTTTCAGACCTCTTGAATTTAATAGTAATGTTATTTTGACCTAAAACAATTAACTTATTTACTTAGTTGCCCTTATCAACCTTAAACACCTCTAAAAATTAAATTTGATTCAAAAGTCAATATGTCCGTAACTCAAACTTACGCGACTATTCCTTTAACAATGATTCAAAATTTCTCTCACCATTTTAATCATTTTAAAAATACAAGCAAGTTAATATTATTTATATTTATATGACACATGGGATCTCACAATCCATCCCCCTTAAAATAAGTTTCATCCTCAAAACTTGTTACTAACCTACATGGTCGAAAAGATGTGGAGATCGTGCTTGCAAATCGGTCTTCAATTCCCAAGTAGCTTCTTCAATGCCATGGTGTTTCCATAACACCTTCACAAGAGGTATAACTTTATTGTGTAGAACTTGTTCCATCCTATAAAGAATTTGCATTAGCGCTTCATTTTAGCTTACGTCCTCTTATATTTGGATGCCTTGCCAATTAAGAATATATGATATGTTGGGCTCACATTTTCATAAAATGGAAACATGGAACACGTCATGAACTCCCAAAAGTTGGGGTGGTAAAACAAGCTTATATGCCACCATTCCTACTCATTTCGCTATCTCAAAAGGCCCAATGTACCTTGCAGCTAACTTTTCCTTTTTCCCAAAAAATGAAGTACTCCTTTCTAGGGTGACACCTTCAAGAACACATAGCTACCCTTTTTAAACTCCAATGGCATCCTCCTCCTTTCCGCATAACTCTTCTGTCGGCTTTGAGCTATGCGTAGTCATTCCCAAATTAATTGTACCTTTTCAATAGTCTTTCTCACTATCTTCAAACAAAATAAACTACTCTCCCCCACTTTCGCCAACAGAAAAGCAATCTACAAGGTCTCCCATATAATGTTTCATAAGGTGTCATGCCACTACGGAATTGAAAACTATTGTTATATGCAAATTCCATCACCGACTGATGATCACTCCAACTTTCCTTGAAGTCCAACACACAAGCTCGTAACATGTCCTCCAAAATTTGTATAACACTCTCAGATTGGCCATCCGTTTAAGGATGAAAGGCAGTGCTAAAGTGTAAATTTGTCCCTATAGCTCGTTATAGATTTTACCAAAATTCTGTCACAAAACGAGAATCACGATCAGAGAAAATAGAGAGTGGAACTCCATGTGATTTATTAATCTCACAAGTATAAATCTTGCTAAAGGTCTCTAAAGCGTCACCAGTCTTCATACTCCAAAAATGAGCAAACTTGGCGAGTCTATCTACAATGACCTATACAACATTATGCCCTCGCAAAGTCCTCAAAAAACCAAACACGAAATTCATGGTGATGTGATCCTACTTTCACTCCGGGATATATAAGGACTGTAGTAATCCTCTAAGTTTTTGATGTTCCACCTTCACCTGCTGACACACCACACATTGTGACATAAACCTTGCCACATCCTTCTTTATTCCCTTCCACCAATATTGACTCTTCATGTCTCTATACATCTTTGTGCCATCTGGATGGATAGCAAACTTAAAATGATGACACTTTCCAAGTATCTTCTCTTTTAGGGACGAATCATTTGGTACATATAGCTTTTCCTCATATCTCAGTTCTCCATTCCTCAAAGACCAACCTCCAACTACTTCCCCATTTTTCAATTAAGCTCAAATCGGCTCTAAGTAAGGATCCTAGCATTGTAACTGAACAACCCTATGCTGGAGGGTAGGTTGAGCCACAAGGTTAAATAGGCATGGCCGGGATCCATCTCCTCCGACCAATAGATCATAGTCTCCAAGTGCATCCATTATCTTCCATTTACTTGCCCAAATACCACTAACTTCACCATGTGACTTTACCAAAACATCTACAACCACATTGGCCTTCCCAAGATGATAGCTAAGGGTAAAGTCATAATCTTCTAGATATTCAATCCAACATCATTGGTGAACATTTAGATCCTTCTGTGTGAAGATGTACTTCAAACTCTTGTGGTCAGAGTATACTTGAAACTATTCTCTATACAAGTAACAACGCCATAATTTGAAAGCAAATACAATAACGGCGAGTTCCAAATCATGAGTGGGATAAGTTTTTTCATGGGTCTTCAACTACCTTGAACCATAAGCGATGTCATTCCCATGTTGCATCAACACACACCCAAGTCCCCTTAATGAAGCATACCTATAAATGTCATAGCCCTCTCCACTAGCATGTGTAATTAGAACAAGTGTCGTGGTTAACCTCTTCTTCAAAATCTCAAAAGATTGTTCATAATCTTTATTCCACTCAAAATTTCCCCCATTCAAGTAAGTTGCATCAACGGGATAGATATACAATAATATCCCTCTACGAACCTCTGATAGTAACCACCTAGTCCTAAGAAGCTTCGGACTTCGGTCACATTCTTGGGTTGATCCCATTTCAAAACTGCTTCAATCTTGGACGAATCCTCTAACACTTCTTCCTTGGATACTACGTGTCCCAAAACTTGACTTCTCTCATGAAAAACTCAAATTTTCTCTTCTTAGCATACAATTGTGTTCCCTTAATGTTTGCAAAACTAGCTTGAGATGTAATGCATGCTCCACATGTGTCTTGGAATAGATAAGGATGTCGTCAATGAAGACAATGAATTAATTGGTCAAGGTAGGGCCAAAACACACGATGCATCAAGTCCATAAAAGTCGCAGGTGCATTCATGATTCCAAATGGCACCGCCACAAACTCAAAGTGACCATACCTTGTCCCGAAAGTGATCTTAGGAATATCCTCCTCTCTAATCCTCATTTGATGGTACTTCATGCTGAGATCAATCTTTGTGTAGTAGTAAGAACACTTTAATTGATTAAAGAGGTTGTCAATGCAAGGTAGAGGATACTTGTTCTTTATAGTCACCTGGTTCAACTTCTTATAGTCCACACACAATCTAAAGGTTTCATTTTTTTTCTTCACAAAGAGAATGGGAGCACCCCAAGGTGTCATGCTAGGGTAAATAGAAAACTCCACTTTCCTCAATGGAGGTAATCAAGCAACTCGTCAAAAAAAATGTCAGGAAAGTCAGATACTACAAGAATAAAAGTGCACTTCATATCCCCCTATTGCTCTCCAGAAATGTGGGCTAAAAAAATTAGGCTACTCCCAATATAACCCTTTAGAATGTGTTACAGCATCGTATGGAAATGTCTAGGGTTACTATTTTTGCCCATGAAGTAGAAAAGTATATCCCCAAGCACACAAAATACCACTTTCTTCTGATAGCAATCCGTAGTAGCATGGTACGAAGATAGTAAATCCATTTGAAAATAGCATCATACGCCATCATCTCCATGGCAATTAAATCTACCCTCAACTTTTTCTCTCCAAAGTGAAGTATACAATTTCTACACACTCTAGCTGTCTCTAAACAATCCCAAGTTAGTAGATCTACATATAACATATAACCTAAAGACTCAAACTCCAACCCTAATGCAATGACATATGATGTACAAATAAAAGAATGGGTTACCCTGGGATCAAACAAGATACGAGTCCATGAATTATAGAGAAGAATCATACCCTCCACTACTACATTAGAAGAACTCCCATTAGGCTGAAGTAAACCATAAATGCAAGCTGAGGCATCAGTGCCCTAAGAATTATTCCCCTTTTTCTTTTGTTGAGCTTGTTGTTGTGGCTGAGATTTGAACTGAGTTGTTTTGGGGTTGTTGTGGTACTGTCTGTATATGAGCATAAGAAGTTTGTTGATATGGTAGCTTTGGTGACTGTTGATAAAATCTCCTACTATTTTGCTCCTATGGTGAAGAAGCTACTGAAAGGTAGTGACTCCTGAGGTGGCCTATGCCACCACACCCACAACACCGCTTCAAATGTGTCAGCACTCTCTCAAAGTGGCCTCCTGGTCTCAAACTTTATGAATAGCTTGATCACTCCTTGATTCATATCGTGTTATGAATGTTGGTATGGAATATCCTTGTGATGTACACCACTTCCACTATCGGTCTTGGATTGGCTATTCTTGTGTTAGAGGTGCTCTCAAATGACTTGAGTTTTTCCCCAATCTCTCTCCACTAGGGTAGCCCGCTCAACTAATTCTCCAAAGTCACGAATGTGAAGAGCTACCAATTTTTCCCCGCACAGATGGCTTCAAACCTTTCTCAGACCATTTGGCCTTCTTAGCCTCAGTCAATACATACTCAGTGGCAAAATGGGGAGAAACATGAACTTGGACTCACATTGAGTGATAGTCATGTTACATTGTTGAAGTGTCATGAAGTC
>CAUOFW020005666.1:0-26413 GCA_963454935.2 Ilex paraguariensis | reverse complement strand
TGAGGGGAATGTTAAGAGCATTAAAGTTATCAGCAAAAGCCTTAATTGACTTAATGGAGGAAAGGTCAAGTTTCATAACATCAATACGAGCAGTATCGTTGTCCTTAAGGATGAGCTGTTTTGCTTGATTTGCAGCCTCCATGTTCCTTGCTGCAATAACAACATGAGCTTTGTGAAGAGCTAAAACTCTGGCTGTCTCTAACCCAATCCCACTAGCCCCTCCTGCACATTAATTAAAGTTTTCATTAGAGTACTAGTGAAGTAGACAGGTGGGAATGCTTGAACGTTTTTTAAACTTCAAGAGACAATACAAATGGGTCAGAAGAAGTTGAAGAGAAAAGATGAAATGAGGGAAGGCTGCCAAAACCAAAGAGAGTTTGTGTAATTTATTTGGCTTGGTTAGGCCAATAGCCTGCATCAACCTGAACCAAACCGGGCAAAGATTTTCAATACGTGGTTTAGGTCAGGACAAAACATCCTGAATCCCAAAGAGTAATGCTACACTGAAATCTTACAGAGTAATGTTTTACTGGCCAAATTTTGGAATCAAATCAAGAGCTCAAATGACATGGCAGCTGACTTTGACTTATTTATTTGGTGTCATGTCATTTGGACCTGAATAAGACTCTAAATAATATGCTGTCATGTCATTTGAGTTCTTGATTTGGTCCCAAAATTTGATCAAACATTACTGGAATTGAAATCCAACTCGAATTCTCTCCTTCTACTCGGGTTCAATCTCAGTTAGGCAAAGTGTAGAGTGTGTTTGAGTCCAACTTAAGATGAAATTGAATTAACATTTTAAAATAATTATTTTCTCAATGAAAATTCCTCAAAATATAACATTTTAAAATAATTATTATTTTCACTATCCAGATTTATCAAGTGGAACAAAAGATAGATACAAAAAGCCCAAAGATCAAATGGGCCAAATCCAACCCAACAGGTTCGGGTTTCAGTTCTCTCTCTCTCTTTCTCTCCTCTCTGGAAAATAGAAGTGAGTAGCCGGTGGCTGAGTTTTTGGGTTCGTCTTGTCAACGAGTGAGACTGTAATGGGGGTCGTGAAGGAGTGAAAAACGGTTGACGGCGAGGATTGGTCACGGGTGGTGGAGGACGATTTGTTTTTTATCTTCTTTTGGTGGGGGGGGGGGGGGTAGGTGGTGGTGGCAGAGAGTTGTGGTGATGCGGTGGAGGTGGGTTGGGTGGAAAACGGTAAAGGGTGTGTGTGGATGTGGTGGTGGTTTTTGTTTAGGGGGGTGGGGGTGGCTTGGTCACGTTGACCCGTATACACATGAGAAAGTCAATTCAACAAAGTCTTATTTGACAAGTACAAATTCATAAAAAAACATATTCATCGACCCTATTTCAGAGAATATATAATCAATCCACAACCGAATTAGCACGAATTAAGATTATATATAATTCATGGTAAAAATATAGTAAGATTATGTAATAATTGAATCAAATAAATATCTAACCAGTAATAATAGCAGTGAGGTTGGTAGCATCAATCCCTTCAGTGACCTGTTCAGCAGTTGAAGCTGATCCAAACCCACTTGGGCCTGGTATACCTGTTATCAGTCTGAACGTATTCATCACCTTCTTAAAGTAGCCACAACAAGACCCTCCTCTTCTCTGCAACTTTGATACATACACCCAGAAACAGAGAGCTTTAACTTATCCCCACTAAAACAGAACCCCTGCATCGACATATATAGAACAGGTCATGAGAGAGAGAGAGAGAGAGAGAGAGAGAGAGAGAGAGAAGCATAGAGCCAAGGAAATGCATGGGACAGTTGCATTGAAAGAGAAAGCTAGAACAGTGAAGTTATGGTTTAGTCAATTGTAGGTAATAAATTTGTTACATAGGGTCGTTTTATCTTTTATGGACATTCAATGCAAATCGGTGTCTAGCTGTGAATAGCTTCACCCACCCACTCTTCAACCATCTTATCTTTAAATAATTCCAAAAAAAAAAAAAGAAATTAAAAATAATCATTTTCACAAAAATGCATTCTTCATGTAGTGCAAAATTTACTGAGTTTTACGAATTTAATCATCATTGTTATTACACACAAGTTTAATAGGCGGGGATAATTTCTATAATATTACAATTACTCTTCATTGACAAGGTTTCATGAGGTTTTCCGATGTACCTTTTGAGTGGATTTGGCTTTGTTCAACTGCGTTTTTTTTGTTTTGTTGATATACCACTCAATAAGAATTCTAGTAAAACTCATCGTATATAATTAGTTCTCCATCAATACGCTGTAAATTACTGAAAAATCGAGAGTAAATTTGCAAGATTTGAATCCCATTCAAGACATGAACATAACATTTTGTACTTACCTGTGTTTGTTTAGGAATTGTTGATTCATATATTATAGGGTAAATTTTATTGGCACCCCTGTATATGGACATAATTTTAGAAAAATTCTTTATATTTGCTGAAAATACCACTGACACCATGTGCTACTAATTATCGGATAGTAGGAAAATGAAAAGTGGATGGAAAGTGACCTTCTATGAATTTACCCTGAACATATCATCTATTTTATGTGGAAAGTGACCTTCTATTAAAAGTGTTTCCCGTAAATCTTTGACAGCAAGAGTAAGAAATTGAAAGAAAATCATTATAGTGGAATTATTATAGTAACAGTCAATATAGAATTACTGTAATAATATTAAAAGACGAATTACTGTAGCAACATATGAAGGTAATAGTGAAACATATAGGTTAATAGAAAATTTGCTGAAGAACAAACATGACATTAAGCCTATTTAAATTTCATAATAAACATAAAGATGCTTATGTTAAAAATATGGAAGAAATTGAGTTCTCACATATTAAAAATAAATTGTAAAACTGGGATATATCCCAGTATCCAACTAAGAAGATATATAATATTGGAACTTTTAACTTTAAATCAAGCTTAACAATTAAAACATTAGAAAAGACAATTCCCTTTGATCAAATGCACCTTACAACTATTAACGGAAAGAGAAATCTTAAAGGCTCAAGAAAATTATAAATTTTATATATTGGATTAGTCCCGGTGGCATTAAAGCGTCATTAACTCTTCAAGGATTAAATGTCTCTTTTATGGTAGTATTAAGAGATGCTAGATGTTTAGATTTAAATCAATCTCCAATGGCAGTTATGAAATCCAGCTTAAGTACTGGTCCACTTTATTTTAATTGTTTTTTAATTTTATCAATATCTTTAATGGATAAAAATATATTAGATATTATAACTTGTAATATTCAAATTTATGGTTACAATTTTAAAGATGGAGCAACGATAATGACTTTGACCTATAGGGTATATTATAAAGTGATGAATACTTTATGTCTAGAAGCTAGGCTTTATAATAATAAAGGTCAAACAACTTTAATTGAAACAAATATGATTAAAAATAAAATTAAAATTCCCAAAACTATTAAATGGTCAGAGATCCAGTTTCCAGAAACCTGACAATTGAAATTTGTGGTTTCTAAAAAACTAGAAATAAATAAAGAGGTAACACACATCTCCCAATCATCTGAAGGAGATGTAATGATAAAATTTTCTACACAAAATAATTTTTTGAAGTTTACAATCTAAAGCTTGATCGGCATATTATACTCCTACTAGGAGGTCCACTTCTTTTATTTCAGACAGGAGAAGGGGAAAAGAGTCTGTAATTGAAAGAATTAAAACCACTTGTAATCAAAATCCACATGGAATTTATAGGCAAAATAATGAATCTTCCTAAGAGGAAGATTGTGACTCAACTCCATATAAAATCGGATTTCAAATATAAATTTCTATGGATTTAAGCCCAAAAGAATTTATAATTAATAGAAATTAAATTAATGAAAAATTTTATTTATCTAAATATGAGATATTTAGAACTTGGTATTTTAAAACTATAAATCAAGAAGACCTTAAAAGGTATAAAGAAATGTTTTACCATTATATAGAAAGGGAAAAAAGGGTAATTCCTTTTGTTACATGGTTTTTAACCTATCATGCTCTACCCACTATGAATCAATTAAATGTAATTGAGCAATTTCAACATAAATGGGAAACATTGGATGACAAAAGTATAAATAGTTTCTATCCTCCCACTACCGAAGCTATAAAGCTAGCTTCCAATGAGGTAGGTGAAGTAATTTTAAATACTTGCTACTCTTTAAAGGACACCAACGATATAGGAAGAAATATTTCCATAAAACAAAACAATTACACAAATATTTGTCTACAAGTGGTAGGGCAACACTTGAGTAAAATTGAAAATTTAATAAAGGAACAAAGACAAGAAAAATTGTCTTCCCAATCTTTAAGAAATAAATCGGTTGAAATTGAAAAGGTGAACATTAAGCCTCCTGTTGATACTTCAACATTTAACCTGCACAACAAAGTTGAAGATGAGTTCATAAATGAACTTAAAAAGAAATTACAAAATTTGTCATTAAATGTAATTTCTCAAACAGAGAGTGTAGAACAATTTAAAACTGAAATCCAATAATTTGAAGATTTTTTACACCTAATGTAGTCTAAAGAAATAAATAAAATTGGGTATTCTAAACCTAAAAGACAAAATAATACATATTCACAAGCACCCCCCATGAAGGCTTATTATCACAGATCAACCCTTCAAGATATTTTATATTAGGAAAACTTTTTTATTGATCAACTGTCAGATGCCTTTTCTATATGTGAATGGAATATTGATGGCATGTAAGAATACTTAATTCATCAAGTTTTGCATAAAATTTTAATGTATGCATCTGTCTGTAAAGTTAATCGTAACACAAATCATGCTACTGTTAAATTTATAACTGTAGGATTTACTGGCCAATTAAGAGGCTGGTGGGACAAATATTTTAGTTTAACTCGAAAACATGAAATTTTAAATGCTGTAAAAATAATAACAGCTAAAGATGGGAGTATAATTATTTAAGAAGATGTTGTTTACACTTTAATACAAACAATATTAAAATACTTTGTAGGGACAAGCTTACAAAGTATGGATAAAAGTAAAGAACTCTTAATGAATTTAAGATGTCCCACTTTAACACATTTTAGGTGGTATAAAGATATATTTTTAGTCAAAGTCTTATTAAGAACAAACGCTAATAATGAATTTTGGAAAGAAAAATGTATATCAACACTACCCAGTTTATTTGCTGAAAAAATAAGAATCCGTTTAAGATAGAGACATGAAGAATTTAAAATCCCTGATAAAAATTACACTTCTAGAGAATTAATTTCTGAATGTATTTCAGAAGGATTAGCTCTCTGTAATGATTTAAACTTTAAAGCTCAACTTAAGAGACAAAAATTAATTGGTCGTAAAGAGCTTGGAGAATTTTGCAATTAATTTGTTTATAATCTTGATATTCCAAAAGATAAATCTTCATTTAAAAGAAAATCTTATAATAAATCATATAAGAAAAGAAGAAAATTCCACAAAAGGAATTATGAAAAAAATAAAACGAATAAACCCACTAAAAAACATAAATCAAAAGGTAAAAAACCAATTAAGTGTTTTAAATGTGGAAAAGAAGATCATATTGCTTCTAAATGCTTAACTAAACAAAAAATAAATGAGTTTATTGTTTATGAAGATCTTAAAGATAAGATTTTGAGCATAGTTTTAAATTCATAAAGTGAAGGGGAAGGATCTGTAACTACTTCATTTTTTAAGGGTGACTTCTGTAATATTAATGAAATTGATTAAATGAGTGAATCATCGTCAGATGAATAACACTCAGAACAACATATAGCTTGTTCATCACACTGTCAAGCACAGACTAATTATTATAAGGCCATTTTGGATATGAATAGATTAAATATAAATATTTTGACTAAGCCACAAACATTAATTATTGATCTTATAGATCAAATTCAAGATCCAATATCAAAAAGGAAACCTATTGAATTTGAAATTAATACCAGAAGAGAAGAAACTTTCTCTAACCCAACCTTACTCTTTAAAAGATGTCACGCTCCAATTTTCATTAAAGTGCGATTTAATAAAAAGGATATTTACCCCAAATTCTTTTGCCGGTTTACAATAATAATTGAATGAAATAAAACATTTGGTTATATATATATATATATATATATATATATATATATATATATATATATATATATATATATATATATATATATTGTAACGCCCCCAAAGCCCCCTTGGACGTCATTACAATCTAAAACCATTTACATCATAAGAGCAACTAATAAAATTCATAAATAAAATAATTTCATTTATCATCCATAATGTATATAACATCATTCCAAAAGAATATGTCAAACCATGACCATTACATCCCAAAAGAATTAACTATTATGTCGTAGCGGAATTACAAAAGGTTAGACTTTACATTGTCTCAAAATAAATTCCCTAGTCTAGAACCTAGGACAAAAGAGAATATAATTCTAGACATCCATCTCGGGATTCACGTTCCCATCTATTGGAGCTTCCCAATGTGCCTGTTCATCTACTCCGAGCTCCTCCTCTAACACATAATCTGAAAAATATGTTGTTTGTAGGGGGTGAGCACTAAGCTCTGTAGCAACATCCTCCCAAACTCGAACAAAGTTTAAAAAACATATAAAATAGTTCGGTCTTACTTTACAAAATATCATACATAATTTTGAAAGAAAATAAGGAAATTTCAAATGGATCTCAAGTTTAAGTAAGAGCAATAATTTAAATGAAAAGAATAAACATGTCGGAACGATAAAAATCAAACAATCATTCAACAACGTAATCCCACATTCTCAGGTATGTTGGTTGCTTCTCATGAATCTACTCCACGATTCTATCTCGTTCACCCACCACAATTACACAATCCCAAACATTTTTAGGAAGGGCGTATACCGACTCTCACGGTATTGACGAATCCTTCTCTGGAAAGGTATATCATCCCTCAGATTCGAACTTACGTGAACAATAATGGTTGCTCTCACAAACAACAAACTACTATAAGTGTTAGAAAACTATCTTACCCCCACTAGGATAAACTAACCTCTAACACTCTACGGTAGTACTCGAATGCAATTCAAGTCCATCACAACAACGATACAATAGATACAATAACAAACATTTTCTCAAAACACAAGAAAATCTAAAATTCTCAAATTTCATAAGTTGTATTACAAGAGAACAATTTAACAAAATAAGCAAGAGATCATCAACAATCCATTTTTATTGTTCATTACAAAGCACTAAAGTTTTGAAATCAAGAACAACGAAAAAATCAAGAGAAAAATCTCTTTCTCTTGGAAACTAGGGTTTTGAGTCAAGAAGAAGAACTTTCATGGCTACCCAACCATAACTTTGTTAAAAACATGCTAGTGTTTGCAAGAATACCAAGAATCAATGATTTACTAACAATTAAAGAGGATTTATAGTCAAAACATACATATATATATAAACTCTAGTCTCAATGTAAGAGAATAGGAAGAAACACCAACCTTATTTTGTAATTTGGGAAGCAATGTAGAAGATTTGATATTTCCCACTTGAATCAACACTTGAATCTCTTGTATTTTCCCTTCTTTCTTCCTCTCTAAGGTTTCCTAGGGTTAGAAAGGTTGAAATGGGGCTAAAGGATGTGTCTTTAAGTATTTATAGGACGAAAAACGGACCATAAATCACGACTTAAAAATTCTGGGTTTTACCGAGTGTACCGGTACGATATGCTCGCTGTACTTCGGGGTACTGGTACGGTAACTTTCGACTGTATCGGTACGATTTTTTCGATTTTGCTGTTTCCTCTGTTTTTTCATTTTCAATCCATTCCCAACCCTTCCAAAACCAACCCAAACTTATACAACATACATTTGGACATTAAATATAGTTGGTACGAGTTCGATTACAAACAATTTCATATACTTACCCGGTTTTTACACTATTAATATTTTCTACGGTTATAACCTATATGGTTCATACCTACGCCATCACATATATTAAATTACTAAATAATTGATTATTATATTATTATAAATATGTGGGGGTTTACATATATTTTTTTCAAAAATTTTGGCAAAAATTGGTCTTCCAACTAGCTAGTAAGAACATCCCTGTGAGAGCATAATATAATTTAGTCTAACTAAACTTCCACAACATGCCTCCATAAAAAATATAATCCAATTAAATCCAGGGTGACAACTAGAGACCCATGAAGTCCTCTCAAATCCGGATACTTCCAATACCAATACATACCATAACTTAGCACACAAAGTTATAACTTTACATTACAATACCCAAAACAATAATCCCTCTATGGGATGATCAAGTGTACATCATAAATGCCTCAAAACAACCTCTTCAAACACAATGTTTGAGTGCTAACTTTTTTACATAAGTTTTAAAGGTAAATACAAAAAGACTCCAAAAGAAATGCTTTCTAATCCAAGCTCCCACAAGCATTCCATCACCTATGCCCTAGGATATATGCAAGTCTCTGAAAATATTAGTAACGGATAAACAATCATACGCTCAGTAGGATAATCTTTTGCCCTAGCATTTACAAAGTTTTAAATACCAACATTCCACAAACTATACGAATAAGTAATGAAAACTTTACATAATTAAATACAGGAACAAGATAATAAGTAAAACATTTATAAAAATCTCCCAACACTTCATCATTAGAAATATACAAAGTATAAATTAAATGTTTATATATTTAAAGTCAAACCATTGTAGCAAATACCATGCATGCCTCATATACGGACAATTTAATCAATCATACCAGTTCACACATAAACCATCCCCGGAGAACCTTTTGGGTCTTGCATCCTAAGGTCTCATCGCCCTTCTTGCTTTTTAAGGGGAACGTGTAGGACACAACTTATGACGCCACATAGGCCATTACCAAAAACCACTACTATAACCAATCCCCCTTAGGATTAGTAGCCGCCTTGACAACACACTCAATAGGCCCCAACCGTCTACTAACCCTTTGTCTGTTAGTATCAAGCATACATTTTCCAAAAACTATTATTTTCTATATCCATAAATCCTTTTGAAAACACATGTCATAACCTTGACATTTTATCAAACATGTAGTAGACTCAAATCTCAAAAGTTGCATTTTCAAAGCAACAAAACCATTTCCAAGAGAATAAGTCATATATATTATATACAAAATAATAGCATACTTCAAAACCCCCAAATTATAGATTTAATCAAATACCCGTAACTAAAATCAAACTAGGACATTTTCATTTCCAAGAGAATAAGTCATATTATGTACAAGATCATAACATACTTCAAAACTCCCAAAGCATAAGTTTAATCAAATACCTATAACTAAAATTAAACAAGGGTTTCAAATCCATAACACTAAAATCATTTTTATGCATGTGAGTTCACTATTCATGACATACTCAACACTAAATTAAGGTTTATAACAAGTATTTTGCCATCAAACACATAGTAAGCTTTAGCTAAATAAAATACATGAGATGTACAATATAAATACAAGAGAGAGGAAAACTCCACTTAGAAATCAAGAATTCCAAGCAAGTTCTTAGGATTTTCAAACAAAACTCAAGCTTTAGATACATTTTTCTTCCCTTTTTTCTTACCTTTTATCTTCTCCTAGGATTCTAAGAGGTATTAGGTGAGAGTGAAATAAAAGAATGGAAGAAAAGGGGTTGAAATCTGGGGTTTAAATCATAGTTTTAAAACCCGACTCGGACATCAACCTGAAAAAGGGACCGGATTAGTGGGTCACTAGTTCAACCGTTGGGTCACTAGTTGAACCAATAATATAATAAAAAAATAAATAAAATTATTAATAATAATAAATATGCTTAAAAATCACAAAAATTATAAAAATAGTATGCCTAATATATTTTAGATCAAACAAAAATCCAAAAATTACCAAACAGATTCTCAATCAAATAGATAAATCAGTAACAATTAAGTCAAAACTTATGCTCAATTAGGCAGTAAGATTTTACCTCCATCCAACTCTTAATTAAACATATTAAAACCCCAATTTCATCTCCCTGAATTCCCAATTTCGTAATTTTTGGAATTAATAACTAAGCAATGCCCTTTATTTCATATGCAATATCAAGTATCATCAACTAATTTACCAAGTTAGTCTACAATACAGCCAGTACTAAAACCTACTGAGAGAAAGAGATGTACTTGTTGAGACTTGAGAGGGCCTGAAGGAACAAAACAATGGTCTGTGAGAAGCAAAACAAATGAAGAAAATCTCCAATCAATTAGCTGTTGGTGGTGGAGGATTCTGCGAAATGATTATATGATGGTGATAGAGGGATGATTCCTTTAATTTGAGGCTTTGAGCTCGACAGTTACACTGAGAGAGAGGCTTCGAGTTTGACAGTTACACTGAGAGAGAAGGGCTTTGAGTTCAACAACTAAAATGAGAGAGAGAAAGAGAGAGGGTAGGCAGAAAGGCACATAAGACAGAAGAGATGAGTGGTGGTTGGGTGCAAAACGATTAAGGCAAAAAATGCCCAAATAACTCCAAAACCTACTATTTATAGTATTTGAAGCAACCCTTCCGGTTCATAGATTTTGTTACAAAAACGACCAGTTCAGCGGGTTTTGTCTGGTTCCTTTGCTCAAACAATCCAATAACTAACCCGGCTCTAGTTTACCGCTTCCCCGGGTTAACCCGCTGGGCCGAGCCAGGTTTTAAAACACTGGTTTAAACCCAGTAGTCCTGAAATTTACTGTTCATGGGCTAAAATTTGAGTTTTCTCCAAAATTATGATTTTGCCACTAAAAATCTCAAATTTGATCAATATGACTACCCTAAGGTTTTTTAACGTTCCGGATTCATTTTTAATGTTATTTTAACCTAAAAATATTTAATTTAATGATTTATCTCAAAACTAAAGTAAATTTACACTCAATACACTAAAATTATTATTTTTTCTCTCTGAACCGTTATATGTGCTAAACGGTTATTTCAAGTTTTTTGGACCTCCCAGATTCAATGGTAATATTATTTTGATCTAAATACATTAATATATTTACATAGTTACCCTTATCAATCTTAAACATCTCTAAAAATTAAATTTGACCCAAAAGTCAATACTTTCGTACTTCAAACTTACGCGACTATTCATTTAACAACGATTCGAAGTTTCTCTCATCATTTTAATCATTTTGAAAATATTAACATGTTAATATAATTTATATTTAAATGAAATACAGGATTTCACAAAATAAGTTCTTAATCGAATAAAAAATATGATAATCGAAGAAAAAGATGCTTTGATACAAGACCTTAAAGGAGAAATTACTCAACTTAAAGTTGAAATAAAAACAATAAAACAAAGACTTTTGACACTTGAAAAAATGACAATTACAAATGAAGAAGACACAAAAAAGTGTGAATATTTAATGTATTAGAAAAAATAACTTATCAAAAATGGTATGTTAAAATTATACTTGTAATAAATCCACAATTTACTGTCAAAATAATTGCTTTGATAGATAGTGGAGCAGATATGAAATGTATTAAAGAAGGATTAATTCCTGCAAAATATTTTGAAAAAATAACCCAATCATTAAGTACGGCTAATGGATCAAAATTAAATATAAAATTTAAACTTTCAAATGTTTATATATGTAACCAAGGAATTTGCATTCTAACTACTTTTATGCTTATAGGAAATTTAAATCAATTAGTAATTTTAGGAACATCATTTTTATCAATGATCGAACCTATTGAGAGAATTGATTCAAAAGGAATTTTAACCACTTTAAATGGACAACAAATATTATTTGAGTTCATAACTCTACCACAAATAAAAATAATAAATCAGATAAAAGAAAATTTGATTCATAAAGAGAATCAATTAAATTTTTTGAAAAAAGACATAAAAGTCTTAAATATATCTGAAAAACTTAACTCATATGAAGTAAAGAATAAAATAAAAGAAATTGAAAATAAAATAACTACAGAAATATGTGATACTATTCCTACTACTTTTTGGGATAAAAAAAAATATTTTGTCACTCTTCCCTATGTTAAGGAATTTAATGAAAAGAATATTCCCACTAAGGCTAGGCTAACACAAATGAATAAAGAATATCTAGAATTTTATAAAAAAAATTTGATTGGTTATTAATTTACAACTCATGGAGTTGTAAAGTTTGGTATATTGCAAGAATCCTAAACATGCTTCCTAATAATAATTCATTCTCACTCGCCCCCATTGTTGAATCACCCCAGCTCCTTGATTGCATTTGCAATTACGCTGGTGAGAATATTTTTAGCTTTGCTTCTACCTAGCAAATTAATTGTTGCAGGATTTCACTTTGGTGCCTCTACTACAATGCTATAGAAGATCAATTAACTGATCATGTTCCTATATTTCTGTAAGAATTGCTCGAGCTAATAAGTATTTTCTAGATTTCGTCTTATACTTGAAATAAATGATTGATATTATGACTGTCGTTATAAGCAATGGATGGAAAATATTACTCCAGAAGAATTCTGCCATCTTATGATAAATTGATTTGGGGGGTAAAATGGTAAGAACCCAAGTCTATGCTTATAAAAATGCATATTACTCTAATGCATATAAAAATGTTTATTATTTTGATCCATATAAAAATGCATATTATCCCCCTTTTAATGAGTTACAACTTAAAGCTGATAATAATCAACTTCTTAAAGAAGAATCATCACACAAAAGTGATAGTAATAAGTTACATACTTTGCCTGAGCATAGCTCAAGGGTTAAAACCCTTTCAATAATCCCCAGGACATTAACAAAACCTCCATATATGGAGTATAATTATTTTGATTATATTGATGCTCGGGATAAAACCTTTCTATATAACTGCATAAATTTGGGACACTCATGATTCTTCCAATTCACTGAAACTTGTACAGAACTTCTTAACTGGTTTTATGATTGGTGAGAAACCCATGGTGCCATTGAGGGGATATATCCCGAAAAAATGAAAAAATAATTGAATGAGTATAAAAACAAAAGTGTATCCTTAAAGGATAATAACATTGAGGCTAAGCCCATTATTAATTTCTCACTAAAATTCTTTATTCCATGGATTTGGGTGTAGACTTTAGCCTGTGATTTTCAACAGGGAATATCATGTCTGATTCTAGAATAATTATCCTACTGACTCAAAGTGTCAGGTAATTGAAAAATGTCTTAAAGACATGGGAAAAGAGGAAGAGGAACCCTCAACCTCAACCTCTAAAGAATTAATTCCTAACAGCTCCGATATAAATACTGGATTTAATCCCATTGAATTTCTTAAAGAACAAATTAAAAAAGAAAAACTTCATTTAAATACTGAGCAGCTTAAAGTAGTAGTGTTGGATGAAATGTGTTTTCAGGTGATGTCTACTTTTGGTATGGGCAAAACAGAGAAGATAGATTTTGTAAACAATCCAACAATTGCCATAAAAGACAGAGGGAAAGAAAAAGTCGAGGAGGACGATAGGAAATCTGACACTCCTATTGACTCTGATGACGACTTTATGGATTCCCAAAGATATAGCTCTCTTAAAGATGACATCTCTATTAATGAAGATTTATTTAATGATGATATGGAGATAAACTTTCAAGATAACGACAATATGCTGTATAATTTACTTTACAGGAAATAATCGGATAAAACCGAATCTCAAGGAGTGACGAACACCAGAACGTCACCAACAAATTATTGTAATATGTGATGTAAGCTATGACATCACAAACAGTAAAAGTTGTGTACAGTAAAAAGTTGTGAATAATCTATGCTGTGTTGAAATCCGGATTTCAGGTCTGACTGTATAAAAAGGGATGTAGGTCCAGACTGTTGGACACATCCCTCGTATTCCACCGACTTCCTTCATACCTCCCTCCCTCTTGTCTACTTCTTGCACCCCCTTTCTCCCTTGTAATAATAACCTCCTCCTTTAGTCTGGCACCCTCTCTAGACTCTTGTGTCATAGTCTACTCCTTTAGTCTCTTGAATCCCCATTTACATCTGTAAGTAATTTTAAGTCTCGTATATCTTTAAGACTTGCACTTTTGTGTTGTTCAATAAATAAAAACTTGCTTTGCTTTGATATTTGAACGATCTTGTCTATACACACACACACACACACATGTACTTCTAAATATACATATATGTCCACCCACCCCTAAAGCCTAATACCTTATCTCTTCTTTTTGTCTATTTTAATTTCAATAATTTGTTATTTAATTTTATCACATTAATATTCAATTTCATCAATTTAACACTAAATTAATATTTAATCTCATCAATTTTAAATTTATATTATCAAATTAACACCAAATTGACATTAAATTTACAATATTAACATTCAATTTTATCTAGTTAACATTAAATTTCACCACATGACATTTAGTTTCATGAATTAAAATTTTAATTTTATCAAATTGACACCAAATTAACCTTTAATTTCCTTGAATTAACATTCAAAATTGCCAATTTAACATTCAAATTTTCTCAAATTATCATTCAATTTCATCAATTTAATATTTGATTTCAACAATATAAAATTAAAGTTTATCAAATTAACAACAAATTACAATTTAACATTCAAACATTGGGATTTTTCTCTTAATTTATTTTTATTTTATTTTAGTAAAATTAGGCTTTTCTTGGGTTTTAGGGAGAATTACACCCAGACCCCATAAAATTTGTCACTTAATCACTCAGACCCCCTGATATTTAAAATATTATACACAAACCCCCTAAAGTTTGCACGCGCACAATACTTAGATATCTGCCGTCAATGTTCGTTAATATATCTATTAATAAATTATACTTAGACCCCCTAAAATTTATAAACATATAATACTTATACCCCTTAAGTTTAAAATGTTATACTTAAACAAAAAATACTCCAGTCAAAGATAAAATATCAAATATTTTAAATTTTACAACCAAAATTAATGTTGAAATAAAATCAAAAATAAAAATTTAATTTTCTTAAAAAATCGTAATTAATATACAATTATACTATCTATTGAAAAAAAAACTAAAAAAATAAACAAAGGGTCTAAGTTGTTCATAATAGAGCATAAATTTTACAACCAAAATTTATGTTCTACTATGTCATTTATTGAAATAAAATTAAAAATAAAAATCTAATTTTTTCTTAAAAAATCATAGTTACTATACAATTATTAAAAGTATTATAATGTGGTTATTCCGTTAGTTTCTATTGTTTATTTTGTTAAAAATCACCCCTTTAACGTTGACGAAATGAATATCAAAAACTAACAAAAAAAATATCATTGCAATACTTTTAATATATTGATGGTACAATATAAGAAATCTAATTTTTGAGAGTACAAAAAAAAAAAATTATATTGAGAGTACAATATGAAAAATTTAATTTTTTAGGGTAATAAAAAATTTAAATTTTTTTTGGATATAAAATGCAATTCACCCTTTTAAACCGAGAAAAGATCGACAGAGAAATGATAAAAGGAAAAGTTAAAAATAAATTATGCTTCCATTAAGACTTATACGCTATTAAATCCTCTTTTTTTATCAAATAATAATCAATAAGTACATATTTTAAATTCTTTTTTTTCGTATTACCTAAATATCTCTACAATAAATACTGCTTACTTGTTTGCTAGTTTCTATATTTTCAAATATCTAAATATTAGATTTGAGGCTTTTAATATTCTTTGGACTCTATCTACTATTTAAAATTTGAAAATTCAAACAAATTAATATTTCATTATTATCTCACTCTCTCTCCCCTTATTTCCTCTACCACACTCTCTCTCTGCCTCCACCGTTACTCTCTCTCCCTCTCCCTATTTTCTCTCTTCCTAATTTTTATGTTTTCAAAAAAATTAAATATTAGATTTGAAACTTTCAATATTCCTTAAACTTTATCTACATTTTAAAATTTAAACGAAATTAATATTTCATTGTTATCTCACTTCTCCTCAAATACGTTCTCTCTCTCCACCTCTTCTCTCTTTCTCTTTTCCTAATTTATATTTTTTCAAATATCTAAATATTAAATTGGAGACTTTTAATATTCCTTGGACTTTATCTACAATTTAAAATTCAAAAATTTAAACAAAATTAATATTCTGTTAGTATCTCTCACCCCCTCTCTCTCTCTCCTTATTTTCTTTCTCAAACTCGTTCTCTCTTCCCCTATTCTCTCTCTTCTCTCTCTCGCTCTTTATATGTTTTCAAATATTTAAATATTAGATTTGAGACTTTCAATATTACTTGGACTTTATTTAGTTTAAAATTTAAAAATTTAAACGAAATTAATATTTCATTATAATCTCTCTTTCTCTCTCCATGGTTACTCTCTCTCTCCCCCACCATTTTCTGTCTATTGAAGAAGTACAGAAAGGTGGTATTGCATCTACACTTCCCTGTCTTAGCAGTAGAGGTGCAACTTGGGTTGGGTAACCCGATTTCAACCAAAAATAATTAGGGCTTGGGTAAGAGTTTTTAAAACTTGGGTTGGGCTTGAGTTAAAAAATCTCAACCCTAATTCAATTTGGGTTGGGCTCGGGTTAAGGCCTTGTGAACCCGAGTTCAACCCGAGTCTGACAAATTAAAAAAAAATTATATATATATATATATAAAGCATTAGCACTGATTTTTTATTTTTGTTCTATCGTTCTCTGTCTCTCTCGTTCTCTTAGCCTCTCTCGTTCTCTCAGCCTCTCTCGTTAAAAACTTGGTTGAAATTATTGGTTGTTAATTTATGTAAATATTACGTAATATATTTATTAGGTTTAGAACAACAAACCTATTTTGAGCTCTACCCGAATTAAACCTGTAAAATAACCCGAAATTATCAGTCCGAATTCAACTTGAGCCCGCCCGAATTAACTCGGGCAGTGCTCGGGTTGAGTTCTCCAACCCGAGGTAGGGTTAGGGTTGAAGATTATATACCTAAGGTTGGACTAGGGTTGATTGTCTAACCCGCCCGAGTTGCACCCCTACTTAGCAGTGCTTAATGAAGAAACAACGATAATTTTTTTACACCATAAACAACACAGCCCAAAATGAACATGACATCAAAAAGACGTACCAAAGAGTGACAACAAATAATGACTTCAATTAGTGATATTAAAATTAATACAATCATAAAAATAAAATAAAATTCATTGAATTCATAGATTTGATACTTAATGTGAATACTAACAGTGACACCAAAGAGTTACAACTATTTCAAAATTAAAGCATAGGTCAAACCCCAAACAATGCATTAAATTATATTTTAAAATTTTTTAATACAAAGTTTGAATATATGCAATTAATTCTAAATCAATTGTATTCATATTTTATCTTTAATTTTTTTGTTCGTTGACATCGTTTTTAGTCCAAGACTTGTGATGGTTCATGAACATTCTCATCATTTCTGTCCAAAAAAATTTCACTTGTACTGCTGCCAACTTTTCTTCTATATCATCACCAAGTGCAATCTTCCTCATTATATAGGAAACAAAGAGACCACAGTTGACCATACATTAGATGTTTAGTTAATATTGTTTTTTGTATAATAGTGAATCCACATAAATCACAAAAAAAATAATATAGTGTTGTGTTATAAAAGAATAGTACAATGTTCATTTGTAGTTTGTAGTGAAAAAGCCAAGAAATTAGTAGTCACTCTATGAAAGTAATTTATTATGTATTTTTATAGTGGTCAAGTAACTATTTAGGTTGCCACCCTATAATGTCACTTTGTAGTTACAAGTCAATGATTGAAGACAGTCACTATGAGGTGTCGCAAGTTTGGACACAAGTTTGATTTTGGTATATTATGTATTGAAAAAGATAAAGAATTTGGTTGTCACTCTATGATGTTTGTCTATGGTCACAAGTTCACCACATGATCATAGAATGAAGTGGCTAATCCACAGTCGTATAATAGAGTGACACCATAGAGTGAAGGTAGTCATAATTATTTTTTTATATATTTTGTTGTGGACAAGACAATAGTTTAAGTACTCACTGTATAATATCACTCTATTGTAATTATTAAATTTTTAATTAAGTTTCTAATTGTTAATAGCCTAACGTAGGCAGTCAATGCATTGTTTATTTACATGGATACAATCTATTTTTGATGTTTGTGATGTCCAAGGAATGATATTAGGTTGTCATTTTAAAGTGTCATTCTATGGTCATGCGTAAATTTTTTTTTTAATTTCTTTTTTGACAAACAATGGTCATATGATTACTTTATGGTCATAAGATCACCGATTGAGACTTTCTAAAGCATCTCTTTATGGTCATATGCCAACTTCTGCCTGTTGTTGAATGAAGATCTTAACCAATGGTCATATAATAGAGTGAAACCAATCATAATCACAATCTATTCATGTTAAATACATTCGTTTTCCATCAATTATATAAAAAAAATTAACTTCAAACTTAAATTAGGGCATAATATTTTTTATTTTGAGATTTTTTAAGAAAAAAAATTAAAATAGTTGAAATTCTTACTGGAGAAGATAACCCCATGAAGTCGAAGTAAAGCTTCCCAAAAATTCCAATATAACCCCATGAAGTCGAAGTAAAGCTTCCCAAAAATTCCAATGACGGATTCTTAAAAACCCAAATCAACATCGATGTGCTTTGCCTTACTCCATAAAAATGAGATTTCTTCTTTGGTCATACTTAATTAATTTTAAACTCAAATTAAGGCTTAATATTTTTTGTGTTGGGATTATTCAAGGAAGAAAAAAAATTAAAATAGTGTAATTTCTTACTGTTGGGGATGACCCAATGAAGCCAAATTAGAGCTTTCCAAAGGTTCCGGCGACCGAAAAACTAAATCAACGTTGAAGAGCTTTTCCTTCCTCCTCCAAATAAAGATTTCGAAAGAACACCGAAATATTTTTCGTGCTTTTGTAAATATGGTGAATCCAAGATTCCGACGACCATAACCCAACCGTTCGTCGGATTGATTATATGATGATTGTAACCCAACAAAACCTTTTCGTTAACAAATATGAAAGATATAAACCATACAATTACTATTGAATGTTGGGCAGATATGAAAGATATGGATTGAAATCCCTAAATTTTTGAAATTCAAAAAAATAGGATTTTAGGAATTAATGATTTCTTGGTTTATGACATTAATAGGTTCTTGGTAATTGACACCGAACAAATAGGCGCTATTTTTTTGTTTCCAAAATCAGAAGGACTCTTCGTCTTCCTTATCTTCAAGGTGTTTTATGTCTTTTTTTTGTCTGATAAACTTTTATCCAAATAATTTTAAAAAGAAGACTTTTATCGTGTTAAGTCCTTATAGAGGTACTCGGCCTCCCTATGCCCTTAAGATAGAGGGATTAGATAATATTTGGACCCACTTTATCCCACTTACACTATATTTGAATGTACATTTTGGACTCAATATTATCACCAAAATAGTTTGAGACCCGGATGAATAGAGGTTTATCACTTACTCTGTGGGTTTAAATAATTCGGCTGGATTGTATTTCAACAAAAGACATTTTTGCCATCACAAATCTTTAGATATAAATATCACTTTTTATCTTGAGAGTTCTTTAGTAATTTAATGTTTATACATTATTCAATACTCCATTTAAATAAAGTATTGGATGTGATGAATGTGAGTTTTATTATTTCTTAATACTTAAACCAAACATGAAATTGGGAAGTATAAATTTTATTTTTATCTTTCTTCTCGAACTGGATGGGTATAGAATGGATGGAGTTGTTCAATCCCGTACATCCTAATACCTAATCTAAACATCCTTAAAAGAGAATTAATAAGTGGGACATTCTTAAACCACCTGAAGTGATTTCTTGGTTATTAATCATTAAAGTTAAAGTTCTATTAAAGAGAGTTCTAATATCCACTTGAATTGATTTTACATTATTCAAAAATCAAACATATATTGTATTTTGGACGAGAAATATTCATTTGTTATTAGATTTTGGAATGAAAAGAAACAGAATCATGTAATTCAGAGGAAAGAGAGATATACTTTTTTTTTTTTATCAAGGTAATATGAAATCAGAAAACTATTGATAGTTGAAAGTGAAATTGAAAAATCATGACAATAAAAAAAGGCAATGTAAAACATTGAGCATAATTGAGGGATTATGGGTAAAAAACAAAGATACCCCTAATTTTTGGAAATATTATACAGACAGCTCCTGATATTTTACAAATAAGATGAAGACTTCCTAAGGTTTGAAACTCATTGTATGGAAACCCATTTGTCTCCCTTCCATCAATGTTACTAATAAAAATTGATGATTTCATCCCAATTTTTTTTATTATTTTTACAATTTTCCCTTTCCAAATTTTGGTACTAAATTTTTTTTTAATTAAATTAAATACCCAATTAGCACTCCCAAAAAATTGATTAAATGAATTTTAATATTAATTTGATAATAATAAAATTAATTTAAAATTAATTCGACAAAGTTGAATATTAATTTGATAAAATTAAATATTATTTTATAATTTAAAGTTCATTTCATATTGAATATTATTTGTTATTGATCAAATCAATACGAAAGTGACCTCAAATTATATTTTGTCAATAATATCAATTTTTTGGTACTAAATTTTTTTATTTTTTTTGAACAATTTATTTTTCAAAATTTTTGTCAACTTTTTAATTTACTTTTATGTACTTTCACGTGAATTAAATGTTTTTGAGTTTACCAAATGGAGATCAAAGATTCTCATAAAAAAAAAGTGGGGTTGAACGATTGGTTTGGTTCAAGTATGCATGGTCGAATCTTGACTAAAAAAAAGTTTATCAAGTGATGTAGTAAAAAGGAAGACGCTATGCGACAAAAGATTGTATTTAAATTTTATGAGTTAAAATATAAATTTTTAAGTTTATATACAACATAAAAAATTATAATTTAAGGTCAATTTCATGTTTGTTCAATTAACACCAAATAATATTCAACACAAAATGAACTTTAGATTGTAAATTAATATATAATTATATCAAATTGATATTTAATTTTATCTAATTTATATTCAATTCTGTAGAATTAATATCAAATTAATTTTTGTTATTATCGAATTAATATTGAAATTCATTTGAACAATTTTTTGGGATACTAAATTTTATCAATTTTTTGGGTACTAAATCAAATTTTGTTTGATTTTATTAAATTTTTAATTTTTTTGGGTATTAAATTTGGAGAAGGACAATTGTGAAAATAATAAAAAATTTTGGTATAAAATCATAACTTTCCATTAGTAACATTGACGGAAGGGATACGAAGGGGGTCTCTATACAATGGGTTTTAAATTTTAGGAAGTCTCTATGTTATTTATAAAATGCCAAAAAGTGTCCATATAATATGGTCAAAACTCAGACAATATCCATGTTTTTTACCCAAAAATTTTAGATAAACAAATAAGACAAATCTTGTTGAATCAACCTTTTTCAACCACATTGCATATAGTGGGAACGAATCCTCTACCCCTCATCCATTGGTGGGTAGATAGAGAATATTCAATTTCAACCCAGTTCTTCAGGGACATGCTTTAGCCTGCCCCTTTCTTATTAGTAAGATTGGCCAACAACCCTTTAAATCGATATGAATATGGCACCGAAATATAGGATTGTGAACTCTGACATGTTGATATGAAGTTAACACGAACAATTATACAGTAATATTGACACAATTATTAAATGTGCATAATAAATAGTTTAAACTAATGGTTTAATACTCAAAACACATTAAATAATTTTTTTTTAATAAGTTTTGACACGAACACGACACAAATAACAATAACACGACATGGAAATACACGATATGCAGGTCACACGAACACAACACGATACGATCGACACCCCTACCGAAAAATATATAATTTCAAAAAATAAATTTCAACAGCAGATTTTGTGGTGTTTTATTTGTGACCGTTGATCTTGGAGAAGTTAAATGACAAAATGTATATATATAAAAGTTTTACACATGCGATGCTCTGATTGGTGAAAAATACATGACAATATATACAGGAAAAAAAACTTTGCGATAGGGATGACAATAGTGTCGTATCGTATCATATTCGTGTTGAGTATTAATTAATCTTAATTCAATTCGTTTAAATAATCGTGATGTGTCATGTCATATCGATATACTTATTTTTATGTTGTGTTCCTGTTAACCTATATAACCCATGAATAAAAAATTTAATACTCAGGGCTCATTTGATAACGTTTACAGTTTTTGATTTTCTAAAAAACAAAAAACATAATCAAAAAACGAAAAATGTCTTTTTCTCGTTTTTGAAAATTGCCCCTCGTTTACAAAACGATGACAAAAACAAAAAAAAAAACGATTATCAAACGAATTTTTTTTCTTGCTTTTTCTAAATATCAAAATAAAAACGAAAAACAAAAAATATAAACGTTACCAAACGGGACCTCAATTTTATGTTTAAAATTTTTATCACTTAATCGAACCTATGCTTATATTTTTTTTATAAATTAAAAATTAGCTTAAAAAATATAATAATAATAAATAAGTAAAAATATCTTTTTTTGTACAAAAAATAGGTCACTACTTGATTAAATATATAAAAAATTAATATTTTATTTTTATAATACTATTTAAACGTGTTAATCGAGTCAATTTTGTGTTGTTTGTTCCGATGGAAGCACTGGATTGAATTACCCTTAGTTTTGGCTATTTAAAAGGCTGAGACCAACTCTAGGAGGAATGAGTTGTTTATAGTTATGTGTCTCCATGCAATTATAGCGGCTCATCCGCTGTCTCTGCCATAAATGGCTTAATAGATAGCCCAGCTCCTCGGAATGAGATCCACATCATACACTTTCCCATCAATTTCTTTTGTGGTATACTATGAATTTAAGTGGACCTATTATATACCATAGGTCTTTCATTCATTAATTATAAATGGTACACCAAGAAAAAAATTAAAGAAAAAGTATATTTGAGAGGATCTAGATCCCGTTTCACCCGGGATTAGACCCTCCTTCAATTTTTTAAGAATGGGAGGATCCTTGAATTCCCTTTGAATGGTCAGGATGTATACACAAATAGATTTAACTGATTCAAAAAATTTCTTGAATTTTGAAAATTCAAAATATATTAAATTTGCTAGTGAGTACAAATAATAACCATTCAAAATCTACTTATGTTTTCATACTCGACGCATCTTTCGGATCATTATTCGTTAACATTTTCGGTGTGCCGCTTGTTTTAAGAATTTCATCTTATTCACTAGCCCGTTATACTCGTATTTGCCACATAAATTTGATATAGACATTGTCACCAACAAATCACATCTATCATATCAATTATAGACGCATCTTTTATGAGATGCAAACTTCAAATTTTGAAGAATTAATCGGTAAAATCCTATGGTTCAAGTTACCCTCGTTTAATCATCGTGTCTTCCTAGGACAACTACTATGTAACCATAATGACCAACCATCGGTTGGTGTAGGAGGGGTATTTTAGTAAAAAAAACATATGATATCAATCATCTTCTATGGAATAGGACATTGGAGATCCACGAAGTACGGATATTTTGTCAAGGTCGACGTACCCGTATCAAATATCGTATCGAATACGATATTCGTCAGATACGTATCGAATACGCATCATTCGTATCCAATAATTAATAAAATATGTAGATACTTTGCAGATACTTCTAAATATGAAATAAGATGTACAATTTTCAATTTTAAGTTATACCCCTTTTTTTGGAGTTCACATACAATATAAAACATCAACAAAATTTCATTTGATTTTGAAGACATGAGTGTTTTTTAAGTATTATCTAATATTAAATGTTAAGAGAGTATAAAAAAAATGAGTCACTTACACTATATTTTTAAAAATAAATACTTGTAAAACCAACTAGTTAAATGTAGTTATGATTCCTTCAATTGGTCATGCTCATTTTATGAACATATCATAATGAGACGATATTACATCTTTTTCACGGTAAAAATTCATAATTTTACTTATTAATGTTAAAAATTATTGAAAAATTGTAATTTCTGTTAAATAATAGTAAAATATAAAATATATTTTATTCTAGACGTATCTTGGCCGTACCCGTATTTTTTTTTTAAGTTTTATCGTATCGATATCGTATCGTATCGTATCGTACCTGTGTCATGTATCTATATACGTGCTTCCTAGATGGAGATATATATGCTCATATTTCTCCAGAAGAGAACGAAAACCTTCAAAGGCATTGCTGGCTCACGCCTTTCAAACTTAATGCAGCCTCCTTTACTTTTCCATGGCTGCCCAGTGCATGCTGCACCATTGCTTTATTCGTCATTATCACCACATGGCATTGTCCAATGAAAATATAAACCCAAGAGTCAATTGTTGTCATCTCGTCAGTGCCATATAAACATAGTTTTATAATCAAATCGATCAAGTTGAGATTTTTTTTGTCTATGCAGATCACCGCCAGATAAAAAGAATAAAAACTAAAGTTCTGATTTTTCTTTGGAGAGATTAAGATATAAATATTATAAGATTGATAAACATATTCGATAGATTAACCAAAATCTTGTGACTTATTATTTTAGTTTTTAGATAACATAGGCATTATTACATTATAAACATACATATAATAAAAACTTATTTGAGATAAAAATATAATACAATGACAAAATACAATTCACATAATTTTTCAATAAAGTAGTTGGGTGACTCAAATGCAAAGATATTGATTAATACATCTAGGTTTTAAGTCCATGTTTACGAAAGATATCCTGATTAACCTAATGTCCATGATTGATATATCGGTTAGTTGATAAGTTACTCTACATACATTCATAATTTATTTATATAATAAAGTCAAACACGATATGAAATTGCTTATGAATTATTGTATTCCGAGAAGATTGTTAGGAAATGATATCCTAGTTAAGATAATGCGTATGATTGATAAGTTAGTTGATAAGTCACTATATACACATTCCAAATTTATGTAACAAACATGAACGCGATAGAAAATGTAAGAATTGTTAGTTTTTAAATTTATTTTAATTAAATATAACTATTGAGGGTATTTTAGACAATTGAGATAAAAATGAACTTAATACAAAAGGGGGCTGGCCTCCAAATTTTTCATTTAAATTATATAGCATAGTTTTAAAACTCGGCCCGGACATCAACCCGGTGAAAAGACCGGGTTAACGAGTCACTGGTTCAACCATTGGGTCACTGGTCAGATCGGTAATATAATAAAAAATTAAAAAATAATTATAAATAATAATAAATAGGTTAAAAAATCACAATAATTATAAAAAATAACATCAAACATGTAAAGTTAAGTAGAGAAAAATCATCAAACATGTATCCAATTTCAATTTATTCAATTTTCAATGCAACTTGTAAATTAACTAATCTACAACCCAATTATATATAATGAACAATAAGAATCCCAAACAAGCCACAAGAATCTATCTCATCTAATTGCCAAAAATAAAAATCCCACAGAATCTATGCCATTGATCAACCACTATTTTCCAGAAGCCATAAACAACCACTTTTGGCACTCCAAGAGAATTGTCCTTGATAAATGAGTAAAAAGATTTTCTTTTGAAAGACAACCAAAAATTGGTTAATGCGATGACTTTGACCACCAAAAGCAGCAGTTCCCCAATTGCAAGCATGACATTCAAGTAGGATTAGATTATGTCTGCACCAATAATTCTTAACCTATGTCTGTGACATGAATAAGCCCACTAAGAGATTCCCCTAAAGTTTGAAACTCTCTGACATGAGAGAGACCACACGATTAACTAACTGTGCTATTTTGACACACCAATAAGTTAAATGTCCTTGGACTAAAAATCAACAAGCCAATAAGCAATTAAGCACTATTAACCAAGATCCAAAATATATATCAATATCAAAAACAAAAGGAAAGCTCAATCACCCGAGAAACATAAATAGATGAAAATTTGGCATAAGCTGCATGGTGGGAAATCAATAAAATGTACCACAAAAAAACTCTATTTCCATTGAGCCCCATTAAGACTCGGTGAGAGATGTATCTACACCAAAATGCCCCAATAAAACTCTCCTCAAAAGACATTGAAGTCGCTCTTTTTGACTCCCAAGTTTTAACTAATAGATTGCAAATACATAAGACATTTTTCTACACATCACAGGGGAGTACCAAACTACATGGCTCAATACCCTCCTAACAAAGTACCTCCTTCCCGGAAACCTATCAAAGGTCTGCAACATGAGTCTATTGTGAGAGGCTCATATTGATCCCGCTAAACATTCAAGTTTAGAAAAGCAACACAAAAATTACAAATTAGAACAAAACCGATACCCATCTTGAAATTGAGAAAATCACAAATGCCCAACAAAAGGGTATAATTTCCAAATTTTCAATTCACAAAATACATATCAAAACA
>CAUOFW020005665.1:0-26415 GCA_963454935.2 Ilex paraguariensis | reverse complement strand
GTTGTACCTTTATAAAAACATGTTCACATCTCAATAGCCCAAGAAATTTTATTGTGTTCAAATGGTTGAAAACCATATTGTTGATGGTAACCATATTTATGTCGGAGATTTTTACAACAAAAGTCGAGCAGAGCTAGCAAGGGTGATCGTTGAAGGGTTTAAGGAGTCCGATACTGAATGAATTGCAAGTCAAAGGAGTTTTATAGAGGAAGGTGAGTTCGGATATGGATGTGGGGCTGGGCTTCGAAATGATGAAGCGCAGAGGCAACTGATTTCGAAGATTGAAGAACGTTACTGTGATACTCGTAATGCTTTGCTACAATTGAACAAAAGTGATAATGGTAGAAGCAGTTCTACTAATTCGCTACTACAACGAGATAGCGGAGAGGAATCAGGAAAACAAATCATGACGTGGACGTTGGTGTAGAAGCAAAAATGAGTGATAAGCAAACTGGTGATTGGATTGTTCATGCACCTCTTTGCACTTTGGAGGAGCAAGGTAAATCTAAATCTTCTTCTATTTCATTTTGGAAGGGTCCTTCTTTGTCTGATGTGGACTTTTCTTTACTTTTTTTTTTTGGGGGGGGGGGGGGGGGGGAGTAGTGATTTTTAATACCGAGTTAGTTCAGGGTGTTTTTGGGTGGGGGAATGGGATGGTATATGGGATGTCTGATGAACTGGATTTGACTGGGAGGGCTTGGGGTGTTTCTGATCAAATGGGTGATATGGATTTTCGAAAAGTTTCAATATCAGCCTCCTTAGGCGTTGCACCAGTAGTAACTCTGATCAAAATTTGAGTACTAATAATAGCTTAGCCATAAGTAATCTTGACTTTGGGACCTTAAATGCTGATTCTTCTAGGGCCATTGTTTGTTATGGTGATGAGAGAAGGGGACAGAATATATGAGGGATAGGTGGGGATAGTAATGAGTTTACTGATGTGTTTGTGTCTGATGAAGAAAAATGGATTATTCTTAAACGTTTCTTTGGAGAAGATGGATTTAACACTAATTCTTGCTAAAAAGAAAAATAAGAAAAAAAGAGGAAGAGGAGGGGAGCTAGAGAGTTCAAAAATCTGCAATCAGGGATCAATTATGACTTTTTTTTTTTGTGTGTGTGTGAGGGGGGGGGGGGGGGAGTATAGGGGAGGGAGCAATAGTTTGTTATGAAATGGTCAATTGGATGATAAAGGTTTGGGGTCTTGGAGAAAGAGGGTATCAAACAAGGATTTTTCTGAATGAAGGGAGTCCGTAAATTGTTATTTTACATGAGTCTAAAATGAAAGTTATTGATAGAAGTATAGTTAAAAGTGTTGGGGGGTGTAGGTTTAGGAATTGGGTGTTCCTACATTCTATGGGGACGTCAGGTGGGGTAGTCATTATGTGGGATGACAAGGTTATCCAAGTATAAGACTCCACTTAGGGTGAATTTACAATTTCTGGGAAAATTAGACATAGGAATATGTATGACTGGTGGTTGACTGGGATGTATGGGCCTAACAAACATAGGTTTAGAATTAAGTTTTGGGAGGACTTAGCTGGTTTGTTTGGGGTTTGTGGCTCACCATGGTGTATTGGGGGGAATTTTAATGTCATTAGGTATCCGGCAGAGAATTTGAGTGGGGGAAGAATAATAAAAAATATGAGAGATTTTGATTTATTCATTAGGGAAATAAAACTTAGAGATCCTCCTTTGGCAAATGGTATGTTCACATGGTCCAATTTTAGACGTGTGTTAATTTGTAAAAGATTGGATTGGTTTTTGTATTATGTTGGGTGGGAGGATTGTTTTCCAAGGGTTAAACAACCATAGATCATTGTCACATTGTTCTTGATGATTCTAAGCTAAAGTGGGGTTCTTGTCCATTCAAATTTGAAAACATGTGGGTAGAGCATAAAGATTTTCAGGGAAGGATTAGAAAATGGTGGTCGAAAGGTGAGTTTCAAGGATGGGAGGGTTATAAGTTTAAGAAGAAATTGGAGTTTGTTAAACAAATTAAAAACATGGAACAAAGAGGAGTTTAGGGATGCTAGAAAGGCAAAAAAGATTATTTTCAATAGGATTGATGAGATTGATAAGAGAGACGAAGGTGGAGATGTGGATGATGATTTGGGAAAGGAAATAAGGGATCTTAGGAATAAGTTAGAGGAGGTTGTGTCTAAGGAGGAAATTAGTGTGAGAAAAAAATATAGAGTCTGGTGGGTGAAGGAGGTGATAACAATTCTAAATTTTTCCATAAAGTGGCAAATGGCAAAAGGTTAAGGAAATTCATTGATAAGTTGGAAAAAGGCGATGGCATGATTACTAAGTGAGGATTTGATAGAGATGGAGGTTTTTTATTTCTTTGCTAAGTTATATTCTGCCAATTATAGGTGTAGACCTTCTTTGAGGTGGCTTCAATGGAATCCTATAGATGAAATGATGTTACAAATGCCACATTTATCTTTTCAATTCCGAAAAAGATAAATAATTGAAATTGAAGAATTTTAGATACTAGCTTGTATAAGATTATTGCTAAGGTCCTCACAGTTAGGCTAAAAAAGTGTTAGGGTGAAACTATCTCAAGGTCTAAATGAGCTTTTGTTAAAGGGAGATAGACTATGCATGTGACTTGCGTAGTCAATAATAAGGTAATTGAGGATTATAGAGTTAGAGGTAAAGAGGGCATTGTTCTGAAAATTGATTTTGAAAAAGCATACAACCATGTGAATTAGAATTTTTTGAAATTTGTTATGGAAGCAAAATGTTAGATCATATATCTAATTGGCTAGCTTCGTAGAGTCCATTGTAAAATCTCAACCTATTTCATAGTCTGATGCTATCAAATTCAAGATCCGAAAGCATCTTTGAAGGGAGGAGATCAAATTCAAAACTATATCATTCAACCTTCGCATGCACCTTCATGCTTAGGACAAAGGTAATGACTTAAACACCTAAGATTAACCTTTAGTTAATTTAACTTAGAATGATTAGGATGAAAATGGAATTGGAAGCAATCCGGTTATAACTGTTAGAAGATTTTAAAAGAAAAGTTTTTCTAAAACATTTATGTGTTTTGAAAACATAGTATGAGCCACAATTGAACATTCTTCGAGCCACACCCTTTAGTCCTCAAGAGGACAAAATTTTGCATGATTTTATACTTAAAAACCTGTAGAGATCGATCTATATTCGCTAGAGCGGTCTCTTTATGGCTTAGAGAAAGAAATGAAAAAAGGTCACGAGCAACACAAGGCTCACTCGAGTGGTACCCATGGTCGCTCAAATAGTGACTACCTTAGTCGTGTTTGAAGCATTGCTTACACTCGAGCGACAACCACCTAATGACCGTCTTCCCACCGATCGAATAATTGTTCACAAATTTGAGTTTTCTTATTTACTAAGACTATCCTTATTCCGAACCTAAATATACGAAGCGTATTTTCCACATCTAGGTTAAGTCTCTAAAGCCTTTCAAAGAGAGAAATGTATTCCTTTATTTTGAGAGCTTCCATCAAAACCTAAATCCCTAAGATCGAAAGACTACTTCAAGTGATTCTACCCAGCTTCACAACTTGGAGAAGAAGAACTTGTAGGTTGACAAACCCATTGGCGTCTGCATACCAAAGATTGTTAGTGTGCCCATAATCGCTTGAGGCCTCAACGAACAGTGCAGCGGGAGGCCCAAGTGAAGGTACACCAAACGTCAAAGAGGGAATTTCGATGAAAAGACACAACAAGGAAATGAGCATCTAACTATGGTATTGATTGAACTATAAGTTTCGAGTACTTGTATGTTAACTTGGAGAATACTGGATTAAACTTTAGTGAACCAAGAAGGTTACCTGCAGATTTTTCTGAAGGTTTTTTGCGTCAACAAATTGCTTGTATTATTTATTGTTTATCGTATACACTTGCATTTGTTGGCACACACACACTATGTGTTTGTTGTTTTGATTGATTAACATTCATTCAACCATGGTTGTGCAATTGGATTGGAGATCTGGTATCACCGTGAGATTGATTTTAAGGAAATTAATTCAAGATTAATTAAAATCATTCGTCATGGTTAAAGGTGGTTGTGGTGACTAAAGGAGTTCTCATTGTTCAATTCCGCATTTGATTGAGAAGAGGTAATTGTGATAGATATAAGTTTTAATTGTTAACTGATTTGGATTAAAATCGAAAAACCTATTCACCCCCATATAGTGTCTTAGTCTCTACATGTATAATCGTGAGAGAAGATCCATATCGAGTTCCCCATCCAGGAACAACACAAAAAATTTTGGAGCGAGATGGAGGAGACAAATTAATAGTTGTTCGGGTCTATGAATTTTTTTGTGATTTTAAATGGGAAACCTAGGGGAGGTTTAAAACATCTAGGGGCCTTAGGTAAGGGGATTATTTATCTCTTCTTTTTGTTTACACCGGTGGTTAATGGGTTAAGTAGGTTAATAAAGAGGGTGGAGATATGTAATTTGGTACAGAGTTCTGTGATTGGTAAGAAAAGAATCTCTGTCTCATTCGCAATTTGGATATGACACGATCTTTTTTCCCTCAAAGAATAAAGGAGAAATTTAAAAATTTAGAGCATATTGTGGAAGCGTTTGGTCTCATTTCTGGGCTCAAAATAAATAAAAAAAAAAGCCAAATAGTGGGAATTAATTTGAGTTAGGAAAAAATTGAGAGATTGGCTAAGGATTTAGGATGTATTGAGGGTAAGTGGCCATTGAAGTATTTAAGTTTTCCTTTAGGTGGTAGTCCATTGTCTATTATATTTTGTGATCCTATTATTGAGAGAATTGAAAAAAATATTGGATGGATGGAAGAAAACTTTTATTTCTAAGGGGTAGATTAATGCTAGTGGAGTCTATATTGGCTAGTATTCCTATGTATTTCTTATCTCTCTTTAAGATGTCTTATTTGGTGACAAGATTGAAGGGATGACGAGGGATTTTTTATGGAAGGGAAGTGGGAAATGGAAATAGGATCATTCGATTAGATGGGAGGTTATGTCTAAGCCTAGGGCTAAAGGAGGTCTATTGTGGGGAATTTGTTGAACAGAAATTTGGCTTTAGTTGGGAAATGGCTTCAAATGTTTCATTTAGAACAAGATTCATTGCGATATGAGCAAGGATCAAAATTTTGTTTCAATGCATCGTTTTGGTCGCCTCAGAAACAGAAACATTTTGACCCGTTTCAAAAATAAAATAAAATAAAATAAAAAATTTAAGACCTATTTTTTCAAAATATTGGTCGAAAAATACCAAAATATCTTGAAAATACCTTGAAACATTCCAAAATAATTGTGCAAATGCATTGAAATATAACATTTCAAAACATTATGAAACACCTTGAAGTATTAGAATTTTGATTTCATCAATGATCCGTTTCGGTCTCTTGGAAACGGAAATGTTTTGAATGTTTCGACCGTTTCAAAACGATATTTTGATCTTTGGACATGAGATTAATATGAGCAAATATAGGGGGGATTCCAACGGGGTTAAAAGGAGTACTTTCCAGAATCCGTGAAAATTCAATTCTCATAGATTACCTAGTTTCTCTCATGGGGTTAAGTTCATAGCGGGAGATAGAACAAAAGTTCAGTTGTGGGAGGATATTTAGAGGAGGGAGCATCCTTTTTTTTAGATGTTTTCCGCGCCTTTATTGTCTTTCTTCTAGTCATGGTAAAATCATTGCTTCTGTTGCTTTTCTTATTCCTTCCCAATTAGTTGGGACTTTAGGTTTCGTAGGAATTTTAATGACAAAGAACATTCAAAATTGTTATTGTTTCTTCCCATGCTTGATGGTCTCACATTGTCTACAATTTCTTGAATATAAGAGTTTGGACTAATAATTCCTCTAGTATTTTCTCTTGTAAATCTTATTTTAAGTCTCTAATTGATGATTCTTCAATTCATTTATTTATTCCATCTTTGAAGATTTGGAAGGCTAAAGTGTCTTTAAATGTGTCAGTTTGTGCATGGATTATTGCTCACAATAAGATCAATACCAATGATGTGCTTTAGAGAAGGAAACCTATGAATAGTCTTTCACTACAACGATGTGTTATGTATAGAGGTGGAGGTGTGAGAGTGGATCATCTGTTCTTCCATTGTCCTTTGGCCCTTTCACTATGGAACAAATTATTTAGTTTTGTTGGTCTCTCTTGGGTGGCTCTGAGAACTATGACATCTATGCTTAGTATGAATTTTATGCTTAGTATGAATTTTAAGGAAAGATACTTTGGCATTGTGAATTTTTTCCTATTTGAGTGTTATGGAGGGAGAGGAATTCGAGAATTTTTTCCATATTTGAGTGTTATGGAGGGAGAGGAATTCGAGAATTTTTTAAGAAAAAAAAGAAGACATAATACTTGTGGAATCAATTGCATTTCTTGACTTCATTTTGGGCATCAGTGACAAAGGAATTTGAGAATATTCCTCTATTTTGCATTATTTCGAGTTGGGCAGCTTCAAGTGGACTGTAATTTTATGTTTAATGTCCTAGTTTTGTGATTTCTGATTGAGTTGGACTTCTTGTCCACCTTTTTTGACCTTGTACTACCATACTTTTAAAAGTGTTTTGTTTCTTATCAAAAAACAAATTGGCTGAAAACAATCAAAACAGTCTGAACTTAAATTTCTTTGTACTTTTCCATTGTGTTTTTTACTAACTGGATCTATCAGGCCATCAAGTGAAATCCTTTTACTTTAACGTAGCAACTCGTCATAAAGTGAAGCCTCCTCTTAACGTAATGCTCTGTACGCAACACATATTGGTTATAGCCTTGTAGGAAGCTATGGAAAGTTGGTAGCTGAGCAACTGTCGGACAATTGCATCTCTGATATATTCTTCACAAGGTATAGGCGACATGGGTTAACATTGTGTTCCCTCATTTAGATCAGTACTTCAGTTTTGAATATTTTGTGGACAGAAGAAATGCTGTTTTTGCCTCGTAGATAACAAGAGCAAGCCTCCAATATATTAAATGAGGCATATATATACTATTTCTACTTCAGTTACGACATTTCTCAAATCTCAATAACAATGTACTAATTTTTTTCAAGACATTGTAAATCCTATTTGTACAAAAAAAGGGAAAATAAAGTAATGCTTTACAGGAAAACTTGTTACATAAAGATTAACATATTTTAAGAATTCAAACAAAATAAAACTGACCGTGTCAGTATCTTCAGTTATCGTCCAGGAAAACTTTTCCATTGGATGCTTATGGTACAGAGGTCTCTTGATTTTTTCAAGAGCTGACAAAACACGTCATATTTAGAACATTATTAATTTCTTAAAAACAATTTGACAAAACATATCCCATAGCCGTAGGAAATTAGAATGTTAGGTTTTGCATACCTAGAACACTTTCTGAAACACGTCCTGACTGAAGAATTTTTTCTTGTAAGCTCTTATTCTGCATAGCAAAATCCTGTCAGTACTACTTCAACCAAAGATTCCTAAATAGGCACCAAGAACCACAGTAGAGGACGACTACCACCAAAAAACCTTTTAAAAAATTTGTAAAATTAGTAGTCCAAATAAACTAGCCACAAACAGATTCATGATTAATGGTCATACTCAAACAGAGTTTATCATAGGCATCCAACAAAGGAAGAGGGACATATGAGGGGATAAAGAAGAAAGAATTTACCTCCTGAAGCAAGTTTATTTCACTCTCAGATAATCCCCTCCTGCAAATTAGTGAAATACCAATACAAGTATTAATAATGAAACAGGCTTTAAAATCCAAGAGATAAATATAATGACCACAATAACATTGTCAAACTTCTAAATTAGAGAAACATCATCCTATTAGGCATCAGAGAGTCGGGGTGCAATGTGGGCTGTATAAAGTAGAACTCCCATGGTGCAAGCACCGGTGCTAAGAGATTTTTATAGAAAATTTCAATAAATGGTGTGGCTTTCGCAAGCAACTCAGGTCATGCACTAACACCCAAAGAAAGAGGCCAACATGCAATATTGATAACTATTTTTCACCATTCCTTTAGATCATTCATATACAAATTTCAGATCCATAAATTTCATTTTTACAGTACACAGGAGATAGTATCCAAACATTTAACTACCACAAGCAGACACTGGATACATATTAGGGAGCCATCCTGATGTTTCAGCCCTCGCAACATCAAGAGAGGTCACGTTTAGTTGTAGATTGTTTGAAATCAGGAAGCCTCAATGGGATTTATTTGCACATTCATAAATGCAAACACACACAGACAAACGTGTGCGCGTAGGTGTATGTATATATATATATATATATATATATATATATATATATATATATATAAAATTGAAAGGCAAGTTTTACTGATCAGCTATAAAGACAACAATGTTGTATGGGACAGAATATTGCGCAATTAGGAAACAACATAGTGACAATATGAGTGCAGCGGAAATGAAAATGTTAAGGTGGATATGTGAAAAAACTAGAAAGAATAAAATACGAAATGATTGTATTAGAGAAATGGTAGGATTAGCTCCAATTAAGTACAGTTGAGAGAGAATAGATTAAGATAGTTTGATCATGTTCATCGGAGGCCAACAGAGGCAATGGGTAAAAAAAAGTGATAGAATTTCTCATAATTGTACTAGGAGCAGGGGTAGACCTAAATTAACATTGAATAAAATAATAAGAAAAGATATAAAAATATTTAACTGAAATGAGTGTATAGCACATGAACAAAATGAATGGCAAAGACGAACTCATATAGCCGACCCCAAATGATTGGAACATAAGGCTTAGTTTAGTTTGGTTTGCTTTGGTTTGGATATATATATATATATATATATAGAGAGAGAGAGAGAGAGAGTGTAAGCTAGGCTCTTAGCAGCATACGCAGCCAGATATTACATTCATTGTCCAAGGTAAGTGGATCAACATTCCAAGAGATCTTTTTGCAGGAGAAATAGTGGAAAGATGCATAATATAACAGAAACTTCCAAGGCATGAACTACTGTTGCTTGAATCATTTTCTTCTTTTTTTTGAACGTGGGGAGGAATCTTGGCCCTGAGATTATAAAGACCCACAATATGATAATAAACGATTTCCTTCCACAAACCAATATCCAGAGCAATGTGTTTGGCTAGCGTACAAAAAGTGGACAAACAAGCACCATAGCTGCCATGTCTGGCAACTACTTGTGGAAATTGAAACTTAAAAAGGAAAGCATTACCATCTAAACCACTCATGGAAGCAACTTCATCGAAATAACCACAGGGTTAAGAGGAACATGGGAGTGTTTGGTTTACTAACACCAGTAAAATTTGAAATTTAGCCGCAGGATCAGGATCCTGAACACCCTTCTTTCCGGCCTGGTCATGCAGATCTTACACATAATGGCAAGAATTTCAAGCCAGGACAGGCAAGAAGCAACATAGGTGTGCTTCATCAAGTGGTATTTTGGTGCTATTACTTTTTATTTGCAAAACAGAAACACAAAATAATAATGTTCAACGTCCTAACGAACCGGTAACCATATTTAGCTCTTTTTGCATCACGCTTGGGATTCAGAATGCAGATATTATATGCATCTTCTAGTTGCAAATACTCCACAAGGCTGGTGAAGAGAACATCCATCATGTCCATATCAACTTGCCAGAGGCCACCGCTATCATCTCTATAGTCACAAAACAAATGAAGATTGAGAAAGCAGCAAGATAGAACAAGCAAAACTACTTTTGCACCAAAAATCAGAAAATGTGGAGAGACTTGATAATTACCTCGTATTTGACAACTCATCCTTGCGGGCAAAAACATCAATGGCATGCTCAAAAATGGACGTGACCTTTTCGCCCATTTGGATGGCATGAACCGAAAAACTGCACAAACATTTAATAATAGTAAACTTCTATGAATAAAATGAACACCCAACTCTTCAGGAACATGAGCTGCTAGGATGAAAAATTTGACAAACAATCAATAAAAAGGTAAAGAGAAATGTTACTTGTAATTTATACGGCTGGTAAGAGGCAGATGGTGACGTTGTTTTTTGTCTATGCTAATCTTGTAAAATGGAGTGAGAACTTCCCCTATTTGCGGAATTCGTGTATGCTCAAAAATGTGATCTAATTTTGTGAACCAGCGCTCGAGTTCTTCAGCATGCAGCTTAAGTTCTATAGCAGTAAGACAAACAGAAGCCAGATAAAAAACCTGACTGTTACAATTGAATTTAGAAACCAGATACTAAGCCAGTGAAGGAACCAACCAATAGATTGACATACCTTGGTTCCCCTTTCCTTCGAATCCTATAAAAATGAAATTGACAGGGACCGGAAGGTAAATGGAGTCAACTTCCAAAAGCTTTAGATAATTTGCAATGTTACCTGGGATAGAATGACAACAAAAAATTAATATAAAAATATACTACAAGGCCTCAGTGCCACTCATCTTCAAACTAATGACAATCAATAATACCTATAATTGAGCAACTAGATTGAAAATTGCACTCCAAGGTGAACAAAGACTTTCTCAGCTTGTAAGACAAAAAATAAAATGCATGAAGTTGATCAAACATTTCCAAATTCATGAACATCTCATGCAGTAGTATTACAATACCCCTATTCATAATTGTTATTCCTTCCTCTTTTTTTAGCTAATATTAAATTGTTATCCATTGGTAGAGGATAAATATTGTAATGGTAACTAAACTATGCATTCCATCACACTTTTGTCCTCCTTCGTTGAATTGAATGACTTTAACCCAAAGTTGCCAAATTGTCACTAAATGGTCCGATAAAAAACGGCGGTTCAAAATTGCTAATGGAAGTGACCACATGTCTAATCGCGTGATACACGTAGCAACTTCCATTATCAATTATAAGCCACCGCTTTCGATTCTACCATATTGAGTCAAATTAAAAACTTTATGGATTAAAATCGCACAATTGAAAAAATTGGGACCAAATAGAGACAAGAACGCATACTTGAAGGACCATAGTACAAAGAAATGAAACTCAAACACAAAGGTGCAGGGGATCAAAATATTACCACCAATGAATGGAAAAGGAAGAAAAAGAGAAAAGCTCATGTGGGTCCCTATCAATTTACCAATGGTTTAGGAGTGTCACATGATCAGAGCCTATTGTTGATTAGGAGTATTTTGGGAATACTATTTGTCGGATAATAGATTTATGTTTCTCATTTATATATTGCGAACTATTTAACTCCAATATAGTTTACGAAGTCCTTAGGGCCCAAGGGAACTCTAAATTGGCTAGGTTCAAAATTGTGTTGGTTATACGTCTATATAAACAAGTCTATAAACCGACAGTTCAACAAACATTCTGGAAACATTATTTGCAAACTTTGCTTCTCCTACTTCTTCGTTATATTAATAAAGCTTCGTTGTTGCAAATTCACAGCCAAAACCACACCCTGAATTCATCATCAGCCTTGAAACTTTGACCCCAAAATCATGAACGAACCCCAAACCTTATTTATCATTCCGTTCTAGACCCAACATCTTAAGTTCCATTTGTTGTTCAGAAATTCTACAACCTTTAACAATCAAATTCCGACCAAAATCGGCCTTAAAACTCAACCAATTCCAAACCAAATACAAGTGCCCATACCATTAGCAACCCCATCTGATACCCATGCAAGTTGATTACTTCCCCAACCATAGTTGGCTAAATAAAAAATGGGAACAAATGACGTGTAAATGCGAGACGATGGAGGAGCATATAGGTGATACTGATACCACATAGGACTTGTCATTTGTCAAAAAAAATTATGAAAGACGGCCCCATTAAGTATGAATCACTAATTGGTAGTTAAGTCCAAAAATCCCATTTATCTTTCTTTAACTACAATTTAAATTGAGAAATCTGCCATAGCATTTATTTTCTATATTAGACTTAAGTTAATTAGTGTAATATTGTAATTCCCCTAAATATTAGCCAGTTGTAAATAAGAGAGTGTAGAGCAACACAACCTACACAACTGATTATTCTTTTTTTATTTGCATCACTTCTCTCTCTCTTCCTCTCATTCTCTCCTTTCGTCCTGACCCTAATATTACTTTTATCATCTCAACTTGGTATTAAAGCATCAATTCAACATTATATAATGTTGGAAAATATTGCAGAACCGTTTTTGGAACATCACAGTTGCTGACGTCTATGGGTACCAATTTGGACTGAGGGTGAGTTTCCTGAGTCGCCCAGCCTTATTTGGCTGGTTTAAAGGTGTTTTTTGAGCAAAAGTGCTGACAGCACTATTTTTGGCCTGAACAGTGTCCAAACTGTTCCCAATCTGTGTATTTTGGTTTTTTTTTTTGGCCTGTGTTAGGTTTTGAGATCTGGTGGTGTGATCTGTTATTGTTGTGTTGTTGTGGCTTCAATATTGATGACCAGGCTACTTTGGAGGATGTTGAGTATACTTCCATTGATGACCAGGTTAGACAAGTTCATTCCATGGATGATCCAAGTTCGACAAATCACTTCTGTTAAATTGAATGGACACAATTATTATTCTTGGGCCCATGTCATTAAGGTTTTCTTGTGTGCCGAAAGGAAAGTCAAGTATCTAAATGAGAGTCCCCTCTCAAGATTTCCTAAAATTCTGAAGACTAGTGGAGTGAATTTCTTGGTGATGCCTCGGTTGAGGCTTAGAATGAAGCCTTGTGTAGCTTCTAATATTCAACTTATTCATCCAACTAAAAAGATGTGGGGCTCTCTTGAGGAGATGTACTCACGAGAACATAATGTGTCCCAAATCTATAAACTTTTTTAGCATTTGTTTTATACCGAGTGTTAAGTTTGGAGAGAAATTTAACACAATACGAGAGAGGCAAACAGAGATTTTGGCTTACCCTACCTCCCACTACTAATCTTGTATTTATAGTTACTGAACAAAGAAACAAAGACGAGTATACCCATTGTGTGGTATGCATATTACAATAAACGTAAACCCTAATTATATTATAGTAGCTTTCTCAACACTCCCCCTCAAGTTGGATTATAAATATCATATAATCTAAACTTGGAACAAATATCCGCAAGACGAGTACGACTCAACACTTTGGTGAACATGTCTACAAGTTGAGCCTCAAATCTCACAAACAGAGTTGCAATGTCTCCACTTAGTATCTTGTCTCGAATAAAATAATAGTCAACTTCAAAATGTTTGGTCCTCTCATGAAACACTAGATTGGCAGTAATATGAATGGCTGCCTAATTATCACAGAACAGTTGTAACGATAGCTGAACTAGAAAGCCAATTTCCTAAATAAAGTATAATAACCATGTCAACTCACTAGTTGTATGTGTCATTACTTTATACTCAGCCTCAATACTGGATCGTGCTTCCACTGTTTGTTTTTTACTTTTCCATGAAACAACATTACCTTCTTAAACATTACCTTCCAAAAAGGTACAATAACCAATAATTGATCGCCGATCAGATGGAAAACTAACCCAATCAACATCCAAAAAACCTTCCACTCGAAGATATCCATTAAATCGATATAACAATCCAAGACTAAGAGCACTTTTGAGCGAAGAATACGAATGGCTGCATCCCAATGTGATACTCTAGAACATCCCATAAACTAGCTTACCGTACTGACTGCATACGCAATATCTGGTCGGGTAATAGTGAGATAAATAAGTTTCTCAATCAATCTGCGTTATCAACCTAGATTATCAAATAAAGCACTATCCTCCATCAACAACTTCTGATTTGGATCCATAAGAACATCAATTGGTCTACCACCCAGTAAACATCTCTTCTAGCATGTCAAATACATATTTCTTTTTGAGATAGATAGATACCCTGCTTAGATCTGGTAACTTCAATACCCAAGAAGTATCTAAGTTTTTCCAGATCTTTCGTATGAAATTTATCTTGCAGAAATAATTTTAACTGATTAATACCCTCAAAATCATTATAAGTGATTACGATATCATCAACATAAACCACTAATAGAGTGTACTCTGCATCTGTCTATCTGTGAAAAATAGAATGATCTGTCTGACATCAAGAAGATCAAACTCTATTACTGCATCTAAAAATTTACTAAACCGTACTCTTGGTGACTGTTTCATACCATACAGAGATTTATTCAGTCGACACACACTCCTACGATACTCCCCCTAAACAGTAAACTCAGGTGGCTACTCCATGTAGACCTCCTCATTCAAGTCACCATACAAGAATGTATTCTTGACATTTAATTGAAACAAGGACTAATTAAAATTAGCAGCCAAAGAATTAAAACACGCACAAAGGAGGGCAACAGGAGAAAATATCTCCGCATAATCAACACCATAGGTCTGAGTGAAACCCTTAGCAACAAGGCGAGTTTTAAGACGCTCAATAGTACCATCCAAACTAAACTTAACACCGTACAACCATCGACAAATAACCGTCCGTTTTTCAGGCAATAAGGGAACAAGATCCCAAGTTCCATTCTGATGTAAGGCATCCATTTCAACTTTCATAACTTTTCTCCAACCCGAATCAGACAAAGCACCCTGTAGAGTCTTAGGAATAGAGATAGTAGACAGATACGAGATAAAGTAGGAAAAGACAGGAGACAATGCATCATAAGAAACAAAATTACCAATAGGATGATTAGTAAAACATGATCAAGTATCTTTCCTAAAAGCAATTGTAAGGAGTCGAAATTACTTGAAGAACTCGGATCTAGAGACGGCAAGGAAGCTGGCAAGGGCACTTTAGCTGATGATTGTGCACGACAGGAGTATACACGAAGCAGAGTAGGAGATAGGGATACAATAGAAAGAGGAGTAGGCAACAGTAAGGGACGAGATTGTGGTGTAGACTGCCCAGAGACAAGATCCAAAGGTTGTTCAAGAGCCAAAAAATATGGAACTTCTTCATTAAAGGTGACATCAATACTAGTGAAGTACCGACGAAGAGTAGGACTATAACATCGATACCCCTTTTGTGTATAAGAATATCCAAGGAAGACACATTTGGTAGCATGAAGATCAAGTTTATCAAACCCAGGCCCCAAGTTATGGACATACCAAACACACCCAAAAACTTTAAAAGTTAAGGAGAATAAGGCGGTGTGAGGTATAAAGACTAAATATGCACTTTGTCCATTTAACACAAAAGACGACATGCAATGAATAAGGTGACAAGCTGTAAGAACAGCATCACTCCAAAAAACACGAGGTACATGCATTTGAAATAATAATGCACGAACAACTTCCAACAGATATTGATTCTTACACTCAACAACACCATTTTGCTGAGAGGTATAGGCACAAGAGGCTTGATGAATAATGTCAGTTTTACGAAGATAAGAGGATAAAGGATCAGACTCATATTCTCTAAAATTATCAAAACGGAGAATACGAATGTAACAACTATATTGTGTTTTAACTTCTTAACGAAAGGTTTCAAATATAGAGCATAATTCAAAACCAACTTTCATAAGAAATAACCAAATCACACGAGAATAATCATCCACAAATGACACAAGCTAAAAAAATTTATTAAATGAAATATTCTTTATTGGGCCCATACATCAGAATAAACCAAAACAAATTGATTCGATACATGATTATTGACTCTAAACTGAAAGGAAACATAGTAATGCTTACTAAGTTGACAAGCTTCACAAGACACTGACGACACATGACTAAGACTAGGATCTTGGTGCTTCAAATTCTGGAGCGAAGGATGACCATGCCAATAGTGCCACTAAAAGGGAGATTACAAGGTTTGAAAGGCCTGAGGAGATGTATTAAAGTCAAGATAACAAAGATCATCAGCTTCATGACCATAGTATCATCAGACTACACACCCATATACATCCCAACAAAAAGATGTTGTAGAATGCAAAACATCGTCATTTATTGGAAGTTGCTCGTACTCTCATGTTTAACATGTATGTACCTAAGCCTTATTGGGAAGATGATGTCATCACTATAATTTATCTTATTAATCAGATGCCCTCCTCCATCTTAAGTAATAAATCTTTGTTTTCCTTGCTCTACCCTGATATATCACGTTTTGGTCTAACTCCTCGTGTCTTTGATTGTGTTGCATTTGTTCACTTCTTCGTCCGAGTCGGGATGAACTTTCTCCGCACTCGGTTAGGTGTGTCTTTCTTGAATACTTTCATACTCAAAAAGGTTATCGTTATTATGACATTGCCGTTCACCGGTACTATGTCAGTGTCGATGTTACTTTTTTCTGAGTCATTTTCATTTATTTTGCTTTTGGCAATATTTTCTCTCTACATTTAATCTCTACTAGTCAGGGGAACTCATATTACCCCTATATCAAATAGTATAGCTTCTCCCTCTCCGATTTTTGACCCTCCATTGTAAGTTTATCATTGTTCCACGAATAGACTTGTTGTTTCCTATGCTCCAACTCCCCGGCCAATGCTTGATTCTACTAATGTCTTTCCTCTTGAGTCGTTTACTGTATCACCCTCTTCTAATTTGCTTATTGCATTGCGAAAAGATACTCCTACTTATACCCAGCATCCCATTTCTAATTTTATCTCTTCGCAATGACTTTTCTCATCATTTTGTTGTTTTGTATCAGCTTTGTATTCTGCATTTGTTACTAGCTCTTTGAATCAAGGATTAATATCTCTTGGATGAAAATCAGCTATGGATGAGGAAATTAAGACACTTTATGAAAATCATACTTGAGACCTCACTTCTCTTCCTTAAGTAGTCTATTAGTTGTCATTGGATCTCTATTGTGAAATATCATTCAGATAATTATGTTGAGCATTTGAAGGCACGATTGTTTGATAAGAGCTACATTCAAAAATATGGTGTGGATTACTGTGAGACTTTCTCCCTTGATGCTCATCTTAACTCTGTTAAAATTCTTATTTCTACTGTAATCAATTCTAACTCTAGTATCAAGTGGACATAAAGAAAGTCTTTTACACGGAGATCTACTGGTGGAGGAATATATGATTCAGCCTCTAGGTCATGTTGTTTCTAGCCAGGAACAATTAGTGTATCATTTAAAGAAAGCATTGTATGGCTTGAAATAGTCACCACGTGTCTAATTTGATAAGTTCACTATTGTGGTACTTCAATTTGGCTTTTTGCGCTCTACTTCAGATTATTCAGTTTTCATTCGTCAATTTTCTCCATACATTATTATTGCTATTATGTGTGTCAATGATATCATCATTAGTGGTAACGATTCAAATGATATTGTCCACTTCTAGGCTTACTTGGAAAAGCAGTTTCATACTAAAAAATTAGGTCTTCTTTGGTACTTGCTAGGTATTATGACTGTCTGATCAAAGGAAGAAATTAGTTTGCATCAACCGAATTATGTACTGGACTTACTATCTTAAACTAGTACACTTGGCGTGCGTCTGATAGATACTCCTATGAACCCTACAATTAAATTAAATCTTGATAGTAGTGAAGTTTTTAATGTTACAGGGTGTTATCAGAGGTTGGATGGTAACTGGTAAGCTAATTTATTTCCCAGCCACACGCTTTGATATCACATACTTTGTTAGTGTGGTTAGTCAGTTTATGCATGCTCCTCCTCGTAAGCCTCATTGGAGACTATCTTTAGTATACTTCAATATCTGAAAGGGCCTCTGGGGAGAAGATTATTCGCCCATCATCATCCATAACTATTGTTGATTTTTTTTATGCTGACTGGGCAGTAGTTATGGTGATAGTCAATCTACTTCAGGCTATTTTACATTTATTGATAGTAATCTCGTTACTTAATGCAATAAGAAATAAAACTCGGTTACACGTTCTAGTGCAAAAGATAAATATCAATATATCATGTTGTGGTTCATACTGCTTGTGAGATGTTACAGATCCGTTTTTTACTTCTTGATATGGGACTTGATGTGTCTTCTCCAATGAAGATACATTTTGACAATCATACTACTATTTCCGTTACAAGTAATCTGATATTTCATGAGTGAACAACACACATCGAGGTGGATTGTAATTTCATTCGAGATATCTTGATGCGAAAGGAGATCATCACTCCATATATCAAGTCTCGTGATCAACTAGGTGACATTTTTATAAGTCATTAACTCAATCTGCCTTCGGTAGTTTTTTATATTCTGAGCTGGGCATTTTTTATCTTTAATACTCTAACTTGAGGGGGAGTGTTAGAGTTTTTATTTTCTATATGACATAAGTTAAGTAGTTAATTAGTGTAAGGTATTGTAATTACCCTAAATATTGGTAATATTGTAATTACCCTAAATATTACTCAATTATAAATAAGAGAGTGTAAGCCACAGGGTAACACAACCTACACAACTGATTATTCTCTCTTTATTTGCATCACTTTTGTCTCTCTTCCACTCATTCTCTCCTTTCTTCCTAACCCTAATATTACTTTTTATAATCTCAACAAAAACTTTACAACTTAAATCTTTTTTTGTCAAAACAAATTGAGACTTAGAATAAAAAGTCATATTACACTGTGTAGCCATGAACAAAAATAGGATACTTTCCATATGTTGTAGTGTATGACTATTTTAAGGTTTCTTTGAGACCCCAATATACTAATTTTAACATCATCTAAAGGATAGATGCCATTAGTCCACATGAGTACCATTAACCATTCTAAAATGTCAACAAACCATGGAATTTCTGCAGCATATGAAAATATTCCCTACTTTCCTCCCTACTTTCCTCCCTGCTTGAAATCAACAACCTCTGAGCAAATTCATTAGTCCTCCAACATCATGAAAAAGTTTCAAGAGAGAACACATTATCATCATAGAATTGCAGTAATATCTGGTTCAAGAGGCAATATTAGCTTGAATTACATGCAGAAATTGATGGAAAAAATCCACAGATACATTGTCGTACAGTTCTTTTAGAAATCTAAAAAATAATCATAGTATATGTGCAATACACACTAAAAGTAGTACAAGCCTGCAGAGATCAGAGAGAAACATTGGTCATACGCAAATAAGTACCTGCCTTGGTGTAATTGACAACACCCATTTGTCCAGGGCTGGAAGTTTCCAAATCATCGAAATCTAACCACATTAATACATATCGTTACAACTTTAGAATAGGAAATCCATTCCTGAAACAATCATAAATATACATAAAAATATGGATAACATACCACCACGTATAACAGATTCACTCCAGAACCTACTCTTCTGTTTGAGGTTGAACAGCGAAAACACTGATGAAGATGAATTCCCTCTTTTGCGATTCCCAAAGGCAGATCCATATGACCTGCCTTCTAATGTCTGACACAAGATTATCCCATATATCAGTGTAACCACTTTTTCATGTTTTCCACCCAGTGTACACTTATATGACAAGAAATGTTACTACCCACATATCTATCAGCAGTATTAAGGACTCATTTCACGGACACAACAAAAAAAAAGTCTTACAATAAACAGCACAGGCGGGTACAACGGATGGATGGAAAAAATCTTTCTATAAACTGACATTCAAACAGTGAAAAGAAATGCTTTCTTTCTTTGGAGCACTTGATAGTAGGAACTATATATAAACACATATCCACACACAATGTCAAAGGGGAGGACTATGATGCTATATAAAGCAGACAAACATGAATTTCTTCCATTTCTATTGCAGGGATTTGTTTCAGAAGAATTTCTTGGCCATATTTGGCGGAAAATCTCTCGTATGTTTAGTCTTGCCAATCTCTTGCAAACAGAAAAACGTGATTGTAATTGAATCAAACAAAGCCCGGCTATGAACGAGCCCCGACAGAGGAGTGGAGTCATTCCCTTGACCCCAAATTCCAGTTTTTACTCAACTCCCACCTCAACCTCAACACGATCCCTTAAAGGCCTTAAAGAGAATCCCACAAAAGAGGTTTCAGGATATATTCTTGTAGCTAGGGCATTATTTATTTCTAGATAAGTCATGATCGACCGCCTTGACACCTTAGCCTCAGGAAGACCGTTAGATGTCAAAAAGAATTAGGGAAAGATAAGTAGTCAGAAGCATAGAAAGCAAGTAAGCAACAGTAAGAGGAGCAATATGTGCTTATGCAGCTGCTGGCTGATATTTAATTGATTAAAAAGAGGAACTCCACAAAATCACCACAGATACATAGAGGGGGAAAAGAACCTGATGCAAACAAAAAGCGAAAATTGAGTTCCATAATCACCGAATATAAAATTTTTGAATCAAAAATTTTAATCACACACAAACAAATATATATATATATATAGGGGGAGAGAGAGAGAGAGAGAGGGATTACCAATAAGAAGATAAACAAGAGAGAGATGAGACGGATCATGCGTTGAACTGACATAGAGCCAGATCTTTACTATAACTAATTGTATAGAGCAAAAATTACTACAGCGCAGCCACAATCGGGAGTGATGAATTGAAGTGAGAGAGACTAATGAAGTCGCCGAGCAGTCAAAAACCTCCTCTCCCCAACACCAACCGAAGGCGTTAATCTACAGTCGAGGCTACTTCGGTTTTCAGTAGACATTGGGAATAAAGGGAGCTTATGGTACCAGTTTTATTTTTTATTTTTTTATTTTTATTTTTTATTTTTTTATTTTTATTTTAATAATAACAACGGGTTTGGTTATTTTTATTTATTTTTCAGCTAATTTGTTTTGAAAATAAATCTCAAATCTGCAAACAAAAATAAAAACGCATTAGCAACAAAATAAAATCTTTTTTGTACTAACTATAAAAACCCATTTACTCTTTTTTTTCCCTCTTTCTCCTCTTTTACTCTCCCTCCCTTTCAATGTTCGGCAAAAAGAAATACATAACCGAAGCTTCGCGGACTCTTTCTCTAAGCTCAATCTGACATTATCTCTCTTTATCAAGCATAGTTTTATGTATGTATTAAATTTATACTATATATATGCATATGTAAGCATAGATCTGCATATATATTTTTATATATTCATAAATCTATATGTGTATGTGTATTTATCTAGATCACATGAAGTGCGAGTGAAAGCGGAAGCGAGAGTGAGAGCGAGAGCACAAAAATGGATAAATTCAAAAAAATCTTAGAGCGGGAACGTATTGAGAGTGTCATATTGTATAGATACAAAAATATTTACATGTATAAAAGTTAATAAAAATACAATTTAAACATTTAAATTTCATACACAAAGATATAATCAATTATTTAAATTTTATTATAATTGATTTGGATTTTAAATCCACGTGAAAATAATATGGTGAATGATATAAAACAAAGAAAAACTAATTAGAAGGCATTTTTTCCTTAAGGTTTAGTCCCACATGAGAGAGCTCTTCAAAAATTGGGACCTCACCTGAAGTTCTTCCCTCTTGGGAAAACTGATTTTGGCCTTGGTTTTGATAGCCTCGACCTTGTCCCTGAGATCCCTGTGAGGTAAATGTCCATTGCTTATTTCTTGAGCTAAAAGAAGAGGATTGACTCTCCTTCTTCTTATCATTAGCGACCTCATGGATGCTCCTTGCGTCTTCCACTTTACTCTCAATGATCATGGCCATCTTGACCAGTGAGTCTAAGTCTTGTAGGCGGTGGCCTACAATCTTTCTTCGGATGGACAACTTCAAGTCATTATCGAATATTCTCGCTTTGGCCAAGTCTGTAGCCACGTAACCATTAACGAATCAGGCTAAATCGGTGAACTTAGCCACGTATTTCATCACCGTCATAGTCACTTGCTTCAAATCCAAGAATTCATGGGCTTTCACTGGCTGAACATTGACGAAAAGTACTTGCTCATGGGACTCTCCCTAAGTCATTGTCTTTCTATTCTTTAAGGCCTTTGTCCAATCCCACCATAGATGGGTCTCTCCCTCAAGCTGGAACACAGCTAACCTTATCTTAGTGGGGTTGGATGTGATCTCCATAGCCTCCAAGATTTTGTCTACTTGTTGAAACCAATGGTCAGCTACTATCAGATCCACCCCTTCTATTAAGGTTAGTGGTTTGTGTGTCTTGAGTCTCTAGAGGTTATTCAAGTCTCCTTAGCCCATATTGACACTGGCTTGCAAAAGTTGACAACCATTGTGCCCATAGCCTCCATGAAGGGTTGTTGATCAAAGGCCAATAGTGATTGGTTGTTGTTTTGCCCACCCCCTCGGCCGTTTCGGTGTCCTCTTCCTCTATTTGTCATCTACACACATGTAAGATAAAAATAGAGCACTAACTTAGAATTTTAAAGTAGGGGTCAAAGTCAAAACATTGAGAATTTTTCCTTTTGTCTTACTAGTAGGAGGTGTGTCACCCACTAGTAGACATCCAAATCGTAAATTTTTCCATTCTTTCTTTTCTATCCCTAGTGTCTCATTTCCATATACAAAGAATCATGCATATAATCACATATCACCCAAACATTTAGTATTTAATGCACATAACATGTAATGCATAATTGATGCAATGACTTAGACCTATACCCTGCAAGCCCTAGATAAATTGAGAACCTAGGCTCTGATACCAAGTTGTAACGCCCCAAAATTCGACCGTCATTTCTAAAGTCTTTGATCACCCATCAACCCGCGAAAGTATACTCGTGAGTACCGCATAATCCGTTACCACGTCGATACACCCCATTTATCGGGATCATAACCAAACAAACTTTGGGCAGAGTTTCCTCTAATGTGAACCATACTCAATCCGTAACATTTGCATACAATAATCATACGACCATTCCAAGGTCCAATCCCCATCAATTAAGATTTATTATTCTCCATTTACATCATCCAAAAGAATTGTTCATGCATTGAAAGCCCTTCAGTGTTATATTTTAAAATTTCAGATTTTGGTAAAAGGTATCGGTACCTCTGATACATGGTACCGGTACATGGGCCTTCTGCATGCCAGGCACTGGTACCTGAGCCCACTATTTTTTGGGTACTAGTACCTATGTGTCTGGGTATCAATACATGAGTCCACTGTCAATCGGAGTACTGATACCTGGTGTCTAGGTACCAGCACCCGAGCATACTAGAATCTAGGTACTGGTGCCTATAGGTTTAGGTACCGGTATCTAGGTGATTTGACAGCATGATACTAGTACATAGTCACTTCGCACTAGTAACTGAACCCCAATTTTTCCCAATCTTTCCATTTTCAACTGTTTAGCCATCCAAACTCATACAACATTCATTTACATCAAAATATTGTCCAAAAGAGTTCATTACATATCCCATTTTATACAAATTTACAAGTTGAAAACAAATTACACAATTGATTTATAAAATGTAATTCAAAACCACATTTCAACTTCCCCACCAACAAGGGCACAAGTAGGGCCGTCCACTGGCGCTTGTCCAACACTTGAAATATGTCCTCATAAAGGGTGAGTCACACTTAATAGGGTATCTCCTATGGAAGCAACTCCTCAACCGAAGTGAAAATAAAATATTCATATGCAATTCATCAATCGATCATCCATTCAAGAATATACAACTCATAAATGAATACCACAGTGTCATGAGATGAAACTCACATATGCAATGCAACCCGAGCTCTCCACCGGCTCCCATAACACATGTCATGGGTGTATGCATCCTAGCATTCCAAACCCTCACCATTGATGCTACACATCCAATGACCATTTTATAAAAATCTTGTGTCTTTTTGGGTGGATAATTTATGGACATTAATTCAAGGATCTACCAGCCCACATGACATTCGAGGACATCACACTCTAGGCACTGAGTATACCTGCACACTTTTTTGAAATTTCACAACAGGGCAAGTGAGTGAACCAAGTAACGGGGTCTTGTACTCGAGAGAGAATCTATCCCTTTTTGCTACACCTAAAACACGTTTTTAAAGAAACCCGTGTGACTCAGTTGAACCTAAATCCAACCTTTCTGAGCCGACATACTAACCCACCAAGGACGGTGTTTGATCAAAAAACATGTGCACACACCCACATTCATGTCAATTGTCCAAGAATGCGATGTTACCTATGTATTTGTAAATGTAATGTACAATTGCAATTACCATATCATGTTTATAATATTATGAGCATATTATGAACATATCCAATGTCTACCAACATTCCCCAATTTCTCAATTATCAATTATATCATAAAGCATGTAATCGCAATCCATAACACCATCAAGCATGTTATAGCATATTCCATACACATAACACACTAATCAACTATAGGCATTTTATCATGAGACGAATTCAACGGTGAGGTCCATTTCATCATTCGAGTTTTAGAAAATTTGAGTTTTTAATCTGCACCATAACGACTTACTACTATTTTGCCCTTTTTAATAAAATTTTAAAATTTTTAGGTTTTACATTTTCAGTTCCTACCAGTTGAAGTTTGACCAAAACCTATTTAAGTTCCATCTTCTTCCTTCTCTTTCAACACCACAATTCCCAAACTCGAACCATCAATTATAATCATGTTTTCCCATGAGAATATATACTAATAGCATACCCACATCAAAATCAAACCTAAAACCCAAATCATCCCTCAAAACCAATATTCACAACCTAAAACTCAACTCTTTTCCCAAAGCTTTTAAACTACCAAACACAAATAATTAACTGAATTTCTTACCAAGAAGTGTTACTCTCTTCCAATTCTTCTAAATTTTCTTCTCTTTGCTAAATTTCTTTGGTCTTTATTCTTTCTCTTTCTCACTTTCTCCCTCTTTCTCCTTATGTTTCTTCCCCTCTTTCTCACTCCCATTTCCCTCTCCCTCACTCATAACAACTGCCTCTCATACCCTCCCATATATATATATATATATATATATATAACACAAGTGTATACATATATTTATATAGTCTAAGGAATTGCCATAAAAGAGCAGGTGTCCGCTTAATGATTCACCCAAACCCCTAATTACACTAAAGCCCCCAATAGCGTTAACCTTCCTCCTTGTTTCACTTATTCCAACATTCAACACCCAAACGTCCCAACACTTTAACAGAATCCCATACTATTTATCTCATTGTAATTCAACAATAAAATTCTTTAATTGGAAGCATATCTAACGACTCAAAGTTCAATTTCCACAATTTTAACTTCACACAAATATTAACAAATTACTCATTGACCCACCATATTTATGAAATGCAATGTTATGCATACTCAAGTCTCACACAATATGTACATCTTGACTTAGGAGATGATACATAGATATGACACTAAAATCTTTAATGAATCTCTTATAAAAGCCCGCATGTCTTAAGAATGATATGATGTCTAACTATTTTAGGCGTAGGTAAATTACCTACTAGATCTATTTTTGCCTTGTCTACTTTTATCCCCTCTGAGGAGACTATATGATCTAGGAATTTGCCTTGTGTCACCATAAAGTGACATTTTTTCAATTAAGCACTGGATGAGTCTCTTCATAATGAGCATGTAATATTGCATATTTAAGGGTCTCATCACATGTATTTCGACTCAATTTACATTTAATTACTTACAGTTAGTCAAATTTGTGAATAATATAAAAATTTTGATGTTACAGGTAATCATAGGATAAATGATGATTTTCGGAACCCTGCAACAAAGTGTGGATGAGTGGCGAAGAGATGAACATATTATATGATGATTTGGAGGCTTCAAAAGTGAAAGAAATCAAGGAGGTACTGGTACCTAAGCCTATTGGAATATTAGTACTGGTACCCACACCATTTGGTACCTGTACCCCGGTATTTTGCATTTTTTACCACAATCTACTTTGAATCTGAAAAAGTGTAAAACATGAAAGTGGCAGATTTGGATGTTCTCTATCTTGTATCATAAGTTTAGTTCAATTGGACGGTAGGATAAAAAGTTATGATAAATTTATGAAAACTGGTCTGAGTTGTCATTAAAGCTCACTACCATCGAGATATATGTACCTCATCACTAGGTACTGCTACTACAGTTAAAAAAATCAAAAAAACTTGGGTCAAAGTTGGGATTTGATCAAGAATAACCCACACTTTTCACTAGATCTATATATATCTCTCTTTGACGAGTTTTGAAGTAGGAGAAAGAGGGTCAGAGAGGGAGGCTACCTAAGCTTAGGAAAAGTGTAGAGAGAGAAGGCTAGGGCTTTTGCTTTTCCTTCATCATTTTTATTCTTGTAAACTTCAATCTACATCTAATCTTTCTTTCTAGAACTTTAATATCATTTATTTCAAGTTGTATTGAGTTTAGGGTTTACTATTTCTGTTGATTGTATTTGGATATTTTCTCTTTAAGCTTTACATTTTGTGTAGGAATGCTATTTCTTTTGTAGTTTAAACTTCTTCTTACATTAATACAAGTTCATGTTTGATTTCATTACCATGTTTTTCTCTTTCATATTTGTCTTGCCTTTATTATGAGTAGCTAAACCTTTAGTTGGCTAGTCCAAGAGGGATTTCCTCTTGGGTATGTGAAATTGACTTTCTCATTCTTCCTCGTCGGGTAAAGTGTTTAGTTTTACTAGGTTGAGTGTGGATGAATGTGACTGTAGTATTTTG
>CAUOFW020005664.1:0-26415 GCA_963454935.2 Ilex paraguariensis | reverse complement strand
TTATCTATTATTTTTTAATCCCCAACACTCTCATTATCCCACTGTTTTCATTTCATTTTTTGTTGTTGTTTTCATGTTTTACACAACCATAATTGCATAGCCATTTTTTTGATTATACTGTATTTTTTCTTTTTTATTATCTTTCTTTTGGAATTGTGAAATATCGGAAATAAAATTTAATTACTTGGAGAGGGAGCAAATGGTTAAATCATTGAGGAAAATTAGGGAGTTTGTATCATGTAAAAGATCTACTATAGAATATAGAATTCAATTAGAGTTTAGGGATTAGGAGCTGACGGCTATTGGACGTACGAGATTTTTGGAGTTTTGGGTTAATAGTTAGGGGTTAGGACTTAGGAGGTAGGGATTAGGGATTAGGGATTAGGAATTTTGGATTAGGGAATAAGGAATAGGGATTAAGATTTGGGTTTATTGTTCTTTTCCTTCTGTTGCTCCACCTCCTCATCATTCTTATCTTATTTTTTTCCTTTATTGTTGGTTTGTTATCTTTTGGATTTTTATTTTATTTGTGTAACTAATCTAATGTGTGTTTTGATTTCAGCTGTTAGTGGAATGGACAAGATGAACTTGAAAGCCGAGTTTAGAAGTGAAAAGATAAGTATATCTATTTATTCAAATTCGATTGACTTTCTTTTACATATAAAATGTGTTTTATACATGACTATTTCTACTACTTCTTGTGTTTCGTACTTGTTATGATCTTTATTTCTATTATTTTGAAACTCCAAACACTTCAATTATTCCACTGTTTTCTTTTTATTTTTCGTATTATTTTTTTTGTGTTTTATACTCAACCTATAATTGCATGACATTTTTTTGGCTTTTCTATTAGATTAATTATGTGTTTTATTTTTTTTTATTATCTTTTTATTTTAATTGTTAAATGTAGGAAACAAAATATAATTATTTGGAGAGGGAGCAAATAGTTAATTCATAGAAGAATATTAGGACTTTGTAGCATGTAAAAGATACTATATAAGAATATAGAATTCAAATAGGGTGAAGGGCTTAGGGCTTTGGGGGCTTGGGGCTTATGGGTACCACAGACTTTACGGGTTTTGGGTTTATAGTTAAGGAGGTTAGGGATTTGGGATTAGGGATTAGGGTTAGGAATTAGAGTTTATTGTTCTTTTTTGGGGCTTCAACCTCCTCATCATTTTTGTCCTATTTTTTTTCATTATTGTTGTTTTGTTATCTTTTGGATTTTCATTTTTTATGTGCGCGTAATTAATCTAATGTGTATTTTGATTTCAATTGTTAGTGGAATGACGAGATAGATAATTAGGAGTTTGTAGCATGTAAAAGATACTAATGGAATATAGAATTCTAATAAGGGCTTTGGGCTTTTGGGAGCTTGGGGCTTAGCGGGCTTTTTGGGTTTTGATTCATAGTTAGGGGGTTTAGATTTGGGATTAGGGATAGGGATTAGGGATTTGGGTTTATTGTTCTTTTGTTTCTTTTGCTCCACCTCCTCATCATTCTTATCCAATTTTTTGCCTTTATTGTTGTTTGTTATGTTTTGAATTTTCATTTTTATGTGCGCTAACTAATCTAATATGTGTGTTTTGATTTCAGTTGTTGTAGAATGGACGAGATAAGCTTGCAGAGCGGAGTTTAGGAGTGAAAAAATAGTATAACTATTGTCCAAATTCCATTGTAACATGCGATGAACCATCCTATTTGCTTATGGTTGTTTCCTTTGTTGATCTTGGAATTTGGAGACACTGCTGCTTTCTTTCATGGTTATCTTTTTGAGGAGACTAAAATGATGAATAAATGCTGGTTCTCTCCGTAACTATTGTAAGCACATTAGTTTTCGATAATGATTTTGGTGTTTTATTTTTCCTCCTGCAGGGTGCCTTTGTTCTTTGTTGTCTATTAAGAAGCATGATGAAAAGCAAGATGAGAATGCTAAAGATGAAGTTAAACAAAATATTCCTTCTCCTTCAGTAGTTAAATCCCCTGCTGAAGGTACTCACTCAGAGCCAGTTACCCCAGTGATGGGTAGACAAGCTGGATTGTATTCTCCAAGTACTGAAGGTGGGCATGCTGAAACTGAGAGTCCAACACTTTATGCTCCTTTACCTATTGACCAGGACAGCAGTAGCCTTGTTGTTGATTATACAAAAGATAAATTGTTAGACATACAATCCCTCCTGTGTGGAGTTGAACTAACTTCTAGTTTATATTAGATTAAACCATGTTTCTGTGTTAATTGGGAGTCCAATAAAGTACTTATAATTCTTTCTTCTTTCATAATTTAGCCAGACCCCAAGCTGGAATAATTTTTGGGAGATCTTTGTGACCCTATGCCAAGCCACTCTTTTTTCCGTTGCACTCGCACTCGCAGATGCAGGTGGACCTTGGATCTTCCTACTTATTTGGTCCTCTTAACGGCGACATCGGTAACAACCACACCTAGATGCAATTTCAACCAGATACAAATGCATTAGATATCAATGAGTTCCTGGACATGGTCCCAGTTGGCTCAGTTGAGCATTCTTGTGAAGATTCTGGCAGTAATAAGATTTCAGCTGTTGAAAGTGAAACTAAGTGCATTTATACTATAGAGGGTGTTGCCATTAAGGACAGCGGATCATGTAGCGACTCTGATGCAGAAGTGGTCCAAGGACAGGTAATGGAAGCTTCTGAGCATCTTGTAGTTTTCTTTTGCAAGGTTACTGCTACACTTGATGTGTTTCAATGTGCAGTTCAAATTTCTATTGTTTTCCAACATATTTTTAGAAATGTTGTTCTAAGAGAATTAACACTATGTTGCTTTTGTGTTCTTCAGCTTGAGCCAGGCTTTTGTGTTGGTGAGTTGCTTGAGGAGAATGTTGATTGTGGGGTTCTTTTACAGATGGACACAACTCCTGATATATGCAGCAATAAATAATCACAGGGGAAACTTTGGTTTTCTGCAAAACAATTACAATTATGTGCAGGATGATTTCCCTGTAGTTTCTGCTGGCGATCATATCTACAGTTTGTTCAACATTGAAGAACCAAGCAATCAGAGCAATGCAGTCGGCAGTGATGATACTTTTGGAACGGGCATTAAAAGGAGGACTCGGCAGCCCCAAAATCAATTACGTGCCCAAAACTTTGAAACTCAGGGAACTGCTATGAGATGAATTTGTTGCATGTGGAACCTCAAGTTGGACCCGTTCAATGTAGTCTGCCTAGAGCTATGTGCTCTAGTGAAGAAAATCATGAAACAAAACCACCAGGGGCTGAGGTGAGAATTTTTCCTGGTGAAGCTTGCTGACTTTCATACTGCTTCTTTGGTTCTGATATCTATGAAATTGGCATGTGCAGGATGAAAAAGTTACCAAGAAGTGTACTACAACAGATGAGACGCAAGATATATTCACTCCTGAATCAAGCAAAGATGGTGCAGAACTTCCTCAGGATTTGAGTACGACTGTGGATTCAAAAGAAGATTTTCCTATAGGTTGCCAGAAAAAGGTCCTCAAAGGTTGCGGCATTGCGTTCAATTTTACCATCCGTGCATATGCCTTGGGTACTTCTAGTTGTAGGTGTGTTAATGTCTCATTTTCGTCCTCCTCCTCCGCCTTCTTATTCGTTCTTCTGCTTCTTTGTCCTCCTCTTTCTCTTCCTCGTTTTCTTTCTTCCTTTTGCTTTTCCTCCTCCTCCTCCTCTTCCCCTTCCTCCAACGTCTTCTTCTTCCTCCTCTCTCCTCCCTCCTCCAACTTATCCCTTCTTCTACGTAAATTTTGAGCAGCATCTAGGCATAGAGGAGACATCTTCTTCTTCTTCACTTCCTTCTCCTTCTCCTTCTCCTCTTCCTCTTCCTCTTCGTTCTCCACATTTTCCTCCTTATTCTTTTCCTCCTCCTTCCTTCCTTCTTCTCTTTCCCCTCCTATTCCTTATCCTATCTCCTCCTTTTTCTTCTTCTTCGTCCTCCCAACTCTATCAATTTACTCCTTCCTCCCAATTTTCCTCCTTTCTCTTTCCCCTCTCCAGTTCCTCCTTCCTCCCTCCCCAATTTCTCCTCCCTCATTTCTCCTGATTTTCCTCCTCCTCCTCCTACTCCTCCTCCTCCTCTTACTACTCCTCTACCTCCAACTTCTCTTCCCTTCAACTACTCCTTCTTCATCCTCCTCCAACTCCTCTCTTCTTTTACGTCAATTTCGAGCAGCAAATTTGATTGACTTTCTTTTACATGTGAAATGTATTTTACACAACTATTTCTACATCCTCTTGTGTTTCTTACTTGTTATGATCATTGTTTCTATTATTTTCAATTCCGAACACTCTCATTAACCCACTATTTGCTTTTCATTTTTCGTTATTGTTTTCATGTTTTGCACAACCTATAATTGCATAACATTTCTTTGATTATTTGTGCTTTGTTTGCTTTTCTATTAGATAAATTATGTTTTATTTCTTTTTTGGGGGGGGTTGGTTTATAGTTAGGGGTTGGGGATTAGGGCTTAGGGAGTAGGATTTGGGATTAGGGATTAGGAAATAGGACTTTAGAGATTAGGGATTATGTATTACGGATTACGGATTACGGATTACGGGTTAGGAGTTAGGGATTTGGATTTATTGTTCTTTTGTTTCTTTTGCTACACCTCATCATTCTTATCCTATTTTTTTTTTTTTGTTATGTTTTGAATTTTTATTTTTATGTGCGTAACTAATCTAATGTGTATTTTGATTTCAATTGTTAGTGGAATGGACGAGATAAGCTTGGAAGTGGAGTTTAGGAGCGAAAAGATAAGTATATCTATTTGTGCAAATTTGATTGACTTTCTTTTACATGTGAAATGCGTTTTACAAATGTCTATTTCTACATCTTCTTGTGTTACTTACTTGTTATGATCATTGTTTCTATTATTTTCAATTCCCAACACTCTCATTATCTCACTATAATTGCATAGAATTTCTTTGAATATATGTGCTTTGTTTGTTTTTCTATTAGATTAATTATGTTTTATTTCAACTTTTTGGCTTGTTGGTTTATATAGTTAGGGGTTGGGAATTAGGGCTTAGGGAGTAGGGATTTGAGATTAGGGATTAAAGATTAGGGCTTTAGAAATTAGGGATTAGGAATTAGGGGTTTGGGGTTAGGGATTAGGGATTTGGGTTTATTGTTCTTTAGCTTCTTTTGCTCCACCTTCTCATCATTCTTATCCTATTTTTACTTTTATTGTCTTTGTTATGTTTTAGATTTTTATTTTTATGTTCGTAACTAATCTAATGTGTACTTTGATTTATGTTGTTAATAGAATGGACGAGATAAGTTTGAAAGCGGAGTTTAAGAGCGAAAAGATAAGTATATCTATTTGTGCAAATTTGATTGGTTTTCTTTTACATGTGAATTGTGTTTTACACATGACTATTTCTACATCTTTTTTGTGTTTTTACTTGTTATGATCATTGTTTCTATTATTTTCAATTCCGGATACTCTCATTAACCAATTGTTTGCTTTTCATTTTTCGTTATTGTTTTCTTGTTTTACACAACCTATAATTGCATAACATTTCTTTGATTATCTGTGCTTTGTTTGGTTTTCTATTAGATAAATTATGTTTTATTTCCTTTTTTTGGGTTACTGCTACTGCTAATGCTGTTGCCTGTAGTCCTGTTTTGCTGCAGTTTTTCACTGTTCATGTGCTCTATTCAGCTGTTTTGTTCGGTTGCTGCTCAGCTTTTCTTCTTCTGCTCAGCTGGTCTTTCATCAGGGGCACTGTTCACGTGAACACCTGGGCTGCTGCTGCGGATGGGCTCTTCCAGCTGATCCTTACTGTTTTTTTGCTGAATCTTAGATGGTCTTTAGCTGGGATTTTAGCTGGTCTTCTGATGGTCTCTCAGCTGCCATGTCAGCTGGTTTCAGCTGGAATTTATTATTCTTTTTGCGCCTGCTGCTGAATCATGTTCTGATGACATTTCCGGGCATTCTTTTCTGCTTGCTGCTACTTGTTTCCTGCTTTCCTACACTGTTCACGTGACTGTACACGTGAACAGTCCAGTTGCTGCCATGCTGATTTTTCTGCTCTTTCAGCCAGATTATCAGCTGGTCTTTTTGTGCCTTTGCGCCTTTCAGCTGGCCATTATGCTCTTTTGGGTAGGCATTGATGGAGGCCTCTTCATTTCTTTTCAGCTGGTCTTCAGCTGGATTTTCAGCCTGTTCCATCTCCTTCTGCTCCATTCAGCTACTGGTGTTTATGGTTTCTGCTTGGTGCTTTTGGCTGCAACGGTTGCATTATTCAGCTGGTCCTCCTGCACATTTCTTTTTTTGTTAAAGCTTTTGCTTCTTGTAATCGTGGCTTTTATTAATAATATTTCTCTTTTAAAAAAAAAAGGGAGTAGGATTTGGGATTAGGGATTAGAACTTTAGAGATTAGCGATTACGGATTAGGTGTTAGGGGTTAGGGATTTTGGTTTATTGTTCTTTTGCTCCACCTCCTCATCATTCTTATCTTATTTTTTTCTTTTATAATTTTTGTTATATTTTGGATTTTCATTTTTATGTGCATAACTAATCTAATGTATATTTTGATTTTAGTTAGTGAAACAGATGAGATAATCTTGAAAGCGGAGTTTAGGAGCAAAAAGATAAGTATATCTATTTGTGCAAATTTGATTGGCTTTCTTTTACATTTGAAATGTATTTTACAAATGACTATTTCTACATCTTCTTGTATTTCTTACTTGTTATGATCATTGTTTCTATTATTTTCAATTTCAGACACTCTCATAAACCCATTGTTTGTTTTTCATTTTTTGTTATTATTTTCATGTTTTGCACAACCTATAATTGCATAACATTTCTTTGATTATTTGTGCTTTGTTTGCATTTCTATTAGATAAATTTTGTTTTATTTCTATTTTTTTGGGTTTTTAGTTTATAGTTAGGGGTTGGGGATTAGGACTTAGGGAGTATGATTTAGAATTAGGGATTAGGGATTAGGGATTAGAGATTAGTGATTAAGAATTAATACTTTAGAGGTTAGGGATTACGGATTACGGATTATGGGCTAGAGGTTAGGGATTTGGATTTATTGTTCTTTTTCTTCTTTTGTTTCACTCCTCATCATTCTTATCCTATTTTTTTCTTTTTATTATTTTTGTTATGTTTTGGATTTTTATTTTTATGTGCGTAACTAATCTAATGTGTATTTTGATTTCAATTGTTAGTGGAATAGACGAGATAAGCTTAAAAGCGGAGGTTAGGAGCGAAAAGATAAATATATCTATTTGTGCAAATTTCATTGACTTTCTTTTACATGTGAAATGTGTTTTATAAATGACTATTTTTACATTTTTTTTGTGTTTCTTTCTTGTTATGATCATTGTTTCTATTATTTTTAATTCTCAACACTCTCATTATCTCACTATAATTGCATAGCATTTCTTTGATTATATGTATTTTGTTTGTTTTTCTATTAAATTAATTATATATTATTTCATTTTTTTGGCTTGTCGGTTTTTAGTTAGGGGTTGAGAATTAGAGCTTAGGAAGTAGGGATTTGAGATTAAGGATTAGGGATTAGGGATTAGGGATGAGAGATTTCGGATTAGGGGATAGGGGTTAGAGATTTGGGTTTATTGTTCTTTTGCTTGTTTTGCTCCAACTGCTCATCATTTTTATCCTATTTTTTACTTTTATTATTTTTGTTATGTTTTGGATTTTTATTTTTACGTGCGTAACTAATTTAATGTGTACTTTGATTTCAGTTGTTAGTGGAATAGACGAGATAAGCTTGAAAGCGAAGTTTAGAAGTAAAAAGATAAGTATATATCTATTTGTGCAAATTTGATTGGTTTTCTTTTACATGTGAAATGTATTTTACACATAACTATTTCTACATCCTCTTGTGTTTCTTACTTGTTATGATCATTGTTTCTATTTTCAATTCCGGACACTTTCATTAACCCACTATTTGCTTTTCATTTTTCGTTATTGTTTTTCATGTTTTGCACAACCTATAATTGTATAACATTTCCTTGATTACTTTTGTTTTGTTTGCTTTTCTATTAGATAAATTATGTTTTATTTTTATTTTTTGGGTTATTGGTTTATAATTAGGGGTTCGGGATTAGGGCTTAGGGAGTAGGATTTGGGTTTAGGGATTCGGGATTAGGGATTAGGAATTAGGACTTTAGAGATCACAGATTAGGAATTAGGGATTACGGATTACAAAATAGGGGTTCGGGATTTGGGTTTGTTGTTCTTTTGCTTCTTTTACTCCAACTCCTCATCATTCTTATCCTATTTTTTACTTTTATTGTTTTTGTTATGTTTTTTATTTTTATTTTTATATGTGTAACTAATCTAATGTGTACTTTGATTTCAATTGTTAGTGGAATAGACAAGATAAGTTTGAAAGCGGAGTTTAGAAACGAAAAGATGTGTAAATTTGATTGGCTTTCTTTTACATGTGAAATGTATTGTACACATAACTATTTCTACATCCTCTTGTGTTTCTTACTTGTTATGATCATTATTTCGATTATTTTTAATTCCGGACACTCTCATTAATCCACTATTTGTTTTTCATTTTTCGTTATTGTTTTCATGTTTTGCACAACCTATAATTGCTGTGACACCCCAAATTCATGGGGTCCGTTAATTTCCCATCAACTCATGGAATGCCCGTGGATACCGTATAACTCGATATCGCACCGTTGTGTCCCATTTACCAGGATCCATAATTTAACGAAATCCGGGCAGAGTCTCCTTTGTACGGGAAGCTCTACCCCAAAACACAATCTGTGCAATCAACATTTACATGACCCATCCGAGGTCCAATATAATACCATAACCACACAGGGTCCATTTTATACATAAAACTTCACCACACCGGGTCCAATCATCATATTTATATCAAAATATGCAAGGTTATATTAAAACAGTCCATATATACTCTATTACAATTCCTTTACACATTACATGCCAAAATTTAATTACAAATCTACTTTTACAAAAAAAAAATGGATTGGAAGCCACAAGTCGACTTTTCTTCAACCATGTGACCCGGATTGTGAGCCGTCCATTGGTGCATGACCCACACCTGAAATGTTTCCCGTATAGGGTGAGCCAATGCCCAGTAGAATAATCCCTACAGAGGCTACTCATCACCTAAAATGCATATGCAATGTATAAATGCAACATTTCACAACAAGTATTCCCTCCAACAATAACATATAATACAATGTTAGAAAATCATGATGCCATGCCAAGTAATGAGATGAAACTCACCCATGCATGCTATCCCGAGCCCACACCGACTCCCACAACACAATGCGACACTTACGTGTAAAACAAACGTCTTTGATGAAACACATCCAAAGATCATTTTGAAATCAACCATATGTCATAAAACTAATTCATTCTTGGATGTTTCCCATCAAATGAATAATTTATATATCAAAATCATGTGCCTTTATGGGGTATCGGATTCAGGAATCGCACCTCCGGCTCCGTACGCCGTTACACTTTTCTGGAATTTCACCGCCGGTAAGTGTATGAACCAAGTGGTCGGGTTTTTCACCCGAGGGAGTGTCTAGCCCTACTTGCTATACCCGACACAAGTTTTCTTATGCATGTCACCGTGCGACTCCGTAGGACATTCCATCCCACTTTCCCGAGCCTACCATCAAGAACCAATGTTGGTGTTGATCACCCCATGCAACCCTACACCCACACTCATGCATGTAGCCCATGAATGTGATGTTAATTCCATGTCCATATTGCAATGCATGCCAAATGACAATTTTTAAATATCATTGTATACCATGACAATTAATATCATTTGCATATAATCACATAACCATTTCAAGTTCAATATATCCAAGAGCATATATCAACACTCCATCAACATGATAACACATAATACATGCTAATATTACATTTCATTCACAAGGCATAATATAAAACACAAAGCATGCCCACATGATCCCAATTTTCAAGGGATTACATAAATACTTCCATATACCAAAATCAAGCCAAGATTTTATATGGATCATTCAAACAAAATAAAAATCAGAATATATGATTTTTATATAATCAATTATCTAAACATTCAAGAAATCACAAACTAGCACTTTCTAACTACCAATTCACACTAAAATTGATCCTACCCATTTCCATAGCACCAATCATAATGGAAAAATCTTAGAAATACCCAAAACAGCCCACATGAACCCTATGGACACCTTAGGTTAGAAATAGGTCCGAGTAGGAGGAACCCTACCTCTTGAAGCGTAAAGAATTTGTAGAAAGCCTCAAGAACAAGATTGAAGTCCAAAGCTTAGATTTCTCCAAAATCCTCCCTTTGAATCTTCGGTGAAAATCTTTGTTTTTGGTACCCACGCGTAGCTCTCGTCGCGTAGATCGACTTTAATTCTTGGCCCGACGAATTCCGACCGACGGAACTCCGAGAATCGGCGAAAGAAAGCTTGAAGAATTTTATTTTTTTCTCCTTAGCTCTTTGGTTTGATCCAGCCGGCAGCAAATGAAGAAAATGAAGAGCAAATATCTGATTTGCTCACTTTTATACCTTCTAAACACTTGGCCCTCGTCGCGCCAAGTGTCATCCTTTGTCCGGGTCCGTTTTCATCCCGAAACGATTAAATTTCGTACCGATTTAAACTCAAAATATTTTATATGAACTTTATTTAAAATATTTTTTAAATTTTCAAATTTTTATAAAAATTTCGTTTTTAGGGGTCATCGAACACCCGTCACCTCGAAAAACGTGAAAAATCTGACTATCTCAGAATTCGACGAAATTTGTCTGGGTAACTAGATTTCGTGAGACGAATCCAATGGTGAGGTCCGTTTCATCATCCGAGGTCTATAAAAATACCAGTTTTTTTTTTTTTTAACTCACACTATAATGGCAAATTACCATTTTCCGTTTTTTTTTTTAGAAAAAGTTAAAATTTTTCCCGGGTTTCACATTCTTCCTCCCTTAAAAGAATTTCGTCCCCGAAATTCACATACACATGCACATACAATCACATGCATATGCAAAAGTCAATTAATGGTAAATGACCAGAAGAATATACCTCCATCCTCGAACAAGAAAGGATAACTAATACGGACAGTGTCCTCGCGCTCCCATGTTGCCTCCTCTACTCCTCGATGCTGCCACAGCACCTTCACTAGCCGCACGGTTTTGCCTCGCAAAACCTGTTCCCGGCTATCCATGATGCGCACCGGTCCCTCCTCGAAAGTCCCATCAGCATCAACAACAAGCTCTCCCCAATCCACCACATGAGTCGGATGTGGGGTGTACTTCCGAAGCATAGAGACATGGAATACTGCATGAACACTCGATAGATTTGGCGGTAATGCCAACCGGTAAGCAACTGTACCCACTCTCTCAAGTACCTCGAAGGGCCCGATGTATCTCGGTGACAGCTTCCCCCGCTTACCAAACCGGACCACTCCTCTCTTAGGCATAACCTTCAAGAAGACATGATCTCCCACCTCAAACTCTAGAGGTCGCCGCCGTCTATCAGCATAACTCTTTTGCCGGCTTTGAGCCGTGAGAAGACGCTTCCGAATCAAGTCCACCTTCTCCGAGGTGTCTCTGATCAATTCCGGACCCGTAGAAGACCTCTCTCCTACCTCCGTCCAACAAACCGGAGAACGACATGGCCTCCCATATAGTGCCTCATAGGGTGCCATCTCTATGCTCGCCTGGTAACTGTTATTGTATGCAAACTCCACCAAGGATAAGTGATCTTCCCAGCTACCCTTAAGATCTAGGACGCATGCCCGTAGCATGTCCTCTAAAGTCTGGATAGTCCTCTCAGACTGACCGTCTGTCTGGGGATGAAAAGCAGTGCTCATCATTAATTGTGTCCCCATGGCTCGCTGGAAACTCTCCCAAAAATGAGCCGTAAACCTGGGATCCCGGTCCGATACAATAGATACAGGTACTCCATGCAGCCGGACAATCTCCCGTATATACAACCTGCAGAATTCCTCCAATGTGAAGGTCATCCGCACAGCCAAAAAGTGTGCCGACTTAGTAAGCCGGTCCACTATCACCCACACCGCGTCATGACCCCGCGATGTCCGTGGCAAATGGGTCACAAAATCCATCGTGATATGCTCCCACTTCCACTCAGCTACCTCCAAAGGCTGGAGTAATCCCGCTGGTCTCTGGTGTTCAGCCTTAACCTGCTGACACGTGAGACATCGACTGACAAAATCGCCAACCTGCCTCTTCATTCCACTCCAGTAATACTGGCGACGAAGATCATGATACATCTTTGTGCCCCCTGGATGAACTGCAAAACGGGAGCAATGAAACTCCCTAAGGATCTCCTCCCTCAGATCTGCCAATTGAGGAACCACAACCCTTCCTCGATATCGAAGACTACCATCTGAGTGAGTAGCCCAGCCCTCGTCACCCATACCTGCCTGTACACGGTCCCGGATGAACAATAGCTCCGTGTCCTGACTCTGGGACTCAATCACCCTGCTCAGCAGAGACGGTATAGTCACCAAACTCCCCAAAGTACCCTGAGCCTGACCCATATAACATAGCCCAAACTGTCCCACAGTCTCGAGCATCTGCCACTCCCGGGAAGCTACACTAGCTAAAACTCTCTGTGACCTTCGGCTAAGTGCATCAGCCACCACGTTTGCCTTACCAGGATGGTAATGCAAAGTGAAGTCATAGTCCTCTAAATACTCCATCCACCGGCGTTGCCTCATGTTAAGGTCCCGCTGTGTAAAAATATACTTCAAACTCTTGTGGTCCGAAAATACTTCAAACTGCTCACCATACAGGTAGTGACGCCAAGCCTTCAAGGCAAAGACAATGGCTGCTAACTCCATGTCATGTGTGGGGTAATTCTGCTCGTGATTCTTTAGCTGTCGAGAACCATAAGCTACTACCCTCCCAGACTGCATCAAAACACATCCCAGCCCGTCCTTCGAGGCATCACAATAGACCGTGTACCTCTGTCCTCGTTCTGGAACTATCAGAATAGGAGCTGAAGTAAGCCTCTTCTTCAACTCTTGGAATGCATTCTCACAAGAATCATTCCACACAAACTTGACATCTTTCCGGGTCAACTTCGTCATAGGTGCAGCCAATCGAGAGAAATCCTCAATAAACCGCCGGTAATACCCCGCCAATCCCAAGAAACTACGTATCTCGAAGACTGACTTCGGTCTCTCCCAATTCATAACTGCCTCAACCTTCTCCGGGTCCACGGATACACCCGAAGCCGACACCACGTGTCCCAGAAATTTCACCTCAGTAAGCCAGAATTCACACTTGCTGAACTTGGCATATAACTGATAATCTCTCAATGTCTGGAGAACAATTCTCAAGTGACTCTCATGCTCCTCCTCAGACTTGGAGTAGATCAAGATGTCATCAACAAAAACCACAACAAATTGATCTAAATAGGGTTGGAACACCCTGTGCATGAGGTCCATGAATGCCGCTGGAGCATTGGTCAATCCAAATGGCATCACTGTGAACTCGAAATGCCCATACCGCGTTCTAAACGCCGTCTTAGGAATATCTTCCTCCCTAACCCTCAATTGATGGTAACCGGTTCTAAGATCTATCTTGGAATAGACTCGTGCCCCCCTCAGCTGATCAAACAAGTCATCAATCCTCGGCAAAGGGTACCTATTCTTGATAGTGACCCTATTCAACTTTCGGTAATCAATACACAACCGAAGAGTCTTATCTTTCTTCTTAGCAAACAGAACCGGAGCGCCCCAAGGTGAAGTGCTCGGTCTAATAAACCCCTTGTCCAACAATTCTTGCAATTGTACCTTGAGTTCTTGCAACTCAGTAGGCGCCATCCTGTGTGGTGTCATAGAGATGGGAGATGTATCGAGATGCAACTCTATAGTGAAGTCCACATCCCTATGTGGAGGTAATCCCGGTAGTTCATCCGGAAAAATATCCTCATAATCACACACAACCCGAGGTAGACTTAACTCCTGCCTCGCCTCGTCTTCAAGGGTCAGGCTTGCTAGCCAACCCATCAGCTGCCCATGCCATCTGGAGTCGTATACTGCTTGGGGTAAAGCATCGTGCTTATCCCCTTGAAACATGAAACAAACCCCATCCGGTGTGTAAGCAGTGATTTGTGTGAAGACTCCTCCCATTACCGGGATATAGGTCTTCCAAGAGCATTCCCGCCCTCCACCAAAGGATTTCGGCTAAAGCAGGACTCGCCCCACAGTAGCCTTTACCTCCGTCCCACATCGGGAAGGAGTCGTCTCCCCACCCCCATATAAGCCGAAGCACAATATGGAAGCAGTATTGTGCTTCGGCTTATATGGGGGTGGGGAGACGACTCCTTCCCCGATGTGGGACGGAGGTAAAGGCTACTGTGGGGCGAGTCCTGCTTTAGCCGAAATCCTTTGGTGGAGGCGGGAATGCTCTTGGAAGACCTATATCCCGGTAATGGGAGGAGTCTTCACAATTGCATAACATTTCTTTGATTATTTGTCATTTGTTTGCTTTTCTATTAGATAAATTATGTTTTATTTCTTTTTTTTCTGGTTGTTGGTTTATAGTTAGGAGTTGGGGATTAGGGCTTAGAGAGTAGGATTTGGGATTAGGGATTCGGGATTAAGGATTAGGGATTAGGGATTAGGAATTAGGACTTTAGAGATTAGAAATTACGGATTACGGATTACGGATTAGGAGTTAGGGATTTGGATTTATTGTTCTTTTGTTGCACCTCCTCATATTTCTTTTCCCATTTTTTATTTTATTGTTTTTGTTATATTTTAGATTTTCATTTTGATGTGCGTAACTAATCTAATGTGTATTTTGATTTCAGTTGTTAGTGAAATGGACGAGATAAACTTAAAAACAGAGTTTAGGAGCGAAAAGATAAGTATATCTATTTGTGCAAATTTGATTGGCTTTCTTTTACATGTGAAATGTATTTTACACATAACTATTTCAATATCCTCTTGTGTTTCTTACTTGTTATGGTCATTGTATCTATTATTTTCAATTTCGAACACTTTCATAAACCCACTATTTGCTTTTCATTTTTCGTTATTGTTATCACGTTTTGCACAACCTATAATTGCCTAGCATTTCCTTGATTATCTGTGTTTTGTTTGCTTTTGTATTAGATTAATTATGTTTTATTTCTTTTTTTTGGCTTGTCGATTTATAGTTAGAGGTTGAGAATTAGAACTTATGGTGTAGGGACTTGAGATTAGGGATTAGACATTAGAGATTAGGGCTTTAGAGATTAGGGATTAGAGAATAGGAATTATGGATTACGGCTTAGGGGGGTTTGGGATTTGGGATTTGGGTTTATTGTTCTTTTGCTTCTTTTGCTCCACTTCCTCATCATTCTTATCCTATTTTTTTCTTTTATAGTTTTTGTTATGTTTTGGATTTTCATTTTTATGTGCGTAACTAATCTAATGTGTATTTTGATTTCAGTTGGTTGTAGAATGGACGAGATAAGTTTGAACGTGGAGTTTAGGAGCGAAAAGATAAGTATATCTATTTAGACAAATTAGATTGACTTTCTCTTACGTGTGAAATGTGTTTTACAAATGACTATTTTTACATTTTCTTCTGTTTCTTATTTGTTATGATCATTGTTTATATTATTTTCAATTCTCAACACTCTCATTATCTCACTATAATTGCATTGCATTTCTTTGATTATATGTGTTTTGTTTGCTTGTTTATTAGATTAATTATGGTTTATTTCAATTTTTTGGCTTGTCGATTTATAGTTAGTGGTTTTGGAATTTGGGCTTAGGGAGTAGGGATTTGAGATTAGGGATTAAGGATTAGGCTTTAGAAATTAGGGATTAGGAATTTGGGATTTGGGGTAGGGATTAGGGATTAGGGATTTGGATTTATTATTCTTTAACTTCTTTTGCTCCACTTCCTCATCTTTCTTATCCTATTTTTACTTTTATTGTCTTTGTTATGTTTTGAATTTTTATTTTTGTGTGGGTAACTATTCTAATGTGTACTTTGATTTCAGTTGTTAGTGGAATGGACGAGATAAGGTTGAAAGCGGAGTTTAGGAGCGAAAAGATAAGTATAACTATTTCTGCAAATTTGATTGGTTTTCTTTTACATGTGAAATGCATTTTACACATAACGATTTCTACATCCTCTTGTGTTTCTTACTTGTTATGATTATTGTTTATGGTATTTTCAATTTCGGATACTCTCATTAACTTACTATTTGCTTTCATTTTTCATTTTTCATTATTGTTTTCATTTTTTGCACAACCTATAATTGCATGAGATTTCTTTAATTATTTGTGCTTTGTTTGTTTTTCTATTAGATAAATTATGTTTTATTTTTATTTTTGGGTTTTGGTTTATTGTTAGTGGTTGGGGATTAGGGCTTAGGGAATAGAATTTATGATTAAGGATTAGGGATTATAGATTAGAGATTTGAAATTATGACTTTAGAGATTAGGGATTAGGGATTACGGATTACGGATTACGGATTAGGGGTTAGGGGTTAGAGATTTAAATTTGTTGTTCTTTTTCTTCTTTTGCTCCACCTCCTTATCATTCTTATCGTATTTTTTCCTTTTTATTGATTTTGTTGTGTTTTGAATTTTCATTTTTATGTGCGTTACTAATCTAATGTGTATTTTGATTTCAATTGTTAGTGAAATGGACGAGATAAGCATGAAAGTGGAGTTTAGGAGCGAAAAGATAAATATATCTATTTGTGCAAATTTCATTCACTTTTCTTTTACATGTGAAATGTGTTGATACATGACTATTTCTACATCTTCTTCTATTTATTTCTTGTTATGATCATTGTTTCTATTTTTTAAATCCAAAACACTCTCATTATCTCACTATAATTGCATAAACATTTCTTTTATTATATGTGTTGTGTTTGTCTTTCTATTAGTTTAATTATATTTCATTTCATTTTTTGGCTTGTCGGTTTATAGTTGTGAGTTGAAAATTAGGGATTAGGGATTTGGGTTTTAAAAATTAGGGATTAAGGATTAGGGGTTAGGGATTTGAGTTTATTGTTCTTTTGCTTCTTTTGCTCTAACTCCTCATCATTCTTATCCTATTTTTTACTTTTATTGTTTTTGTCATGTTTGGATTTTTATTTTTATGTGTGTAACTAATCTAATGTGTTTTTGATTTCAGTTGTTAGTGGAATGGACGAGATAAGTTTAAAAACGGAATTTAGGAGCGAAAAATATAGTATATCTATTTGTGTAAATTTGATTGACTTTCTTTTACATTAAAATGTATTTTTTACATAACTATTTCTACATCCTCTTGTGTTTCTTACTTGTTATGATCATTGTTTCTATTATTTTCAATTCCGGACACTCTCATTAACCCACTGTTTTGGTTTTCATTTTTCGTTATTGTTTTCATGTTTTGCACAACTTATAATTGCATAACATTTTTTTGATTATTTTGTCTTTTGTTTGTTTTTTATAAGATAAATTATGTTTTATTTCTTTTTTGGGTTGTTGGTTTATAGTTAAGGGTTGAGGATTAGGGCTTAGGGAGTAAGATTTGGGATTAGGGATTCGGAATACTGGATTATGACTTTAGAGATTGGGGATTAGAGATTACGGATTAAGGGTTAGGCGTTAGCGATTTACATTTATTGTTCTTTTGCTTCTTTTGCTCCACCTCCTCTTCTTTCTTATCCTATTTTTTTGTGTGTAACTAATCTAATGTGTATTTTAATTTCAGTTGTTAGTGAAGTTGACGAGATAAGCTTGAAAGCTGAGTTTTGAAGTGAAAAGATAAGTATATCAATTTGTGAAAATTTGATTGACTTTCTTTTACATGTGAGATGTGTTTTACAAATGACTATTTCTATATCTTCTTGTGTTTCTTACTTATTATGATCGTTGTTTCTATTATTTTCAATTCTCAACACTCTCATTATCTCACTATAATTGCATAGCATTTCTTTGATTATGTGTGCTTTGTTTGTTTTTTTATTAGATTAGTTATGTTTTATTTCAATTTTTTGGCTTGTCGTTTTATAGTTAGGGGTTTGGAATTTGGGTTTAAGGAATAGGGATTTGAAATTGGGGATCAAGGATTAGGGCGTTAGAAATTAGGGATTTGGGTCAGAGATTAGGGATTTTGGGTTAGGAATTTGAGTTTATTATTCTTTAGCTTCTTTTGCACCAATTCCTCATCATTCTTATCCTATTTTTTATTTTTATTGTCTTTGTTATGTTTTGAATTTTTATTTTTATGTGTCTAACTAAACTAATGTGCATTTTGATTTCAGTTGTTAGCAGAATAGACGAGATAGGCTTGAAAGTGGAGTTTAGGAGCGAAAAAATAAGTATATCTATTTGTGCAAATTTGATTGACGTTCTTTTACATATAACTATTTCTATATTCTCTTGTGTTTCTTACTTGTTATGATCATTATTTCTATTATTTTCAACTCAGGACACTTTCATAAACCCACTAGTTGCTTTTCATTTTTTGTTATTGTTTTCATGTTTTGCACAACCTATAATTGCCTAACATTTCTTCGATTATCTGTGCTTTGTTTGCTTTTATTAGATTAATTATGTTTTATTTTTCTTTTTTTGGCTTGTCGGTTTATAGTTAGAGGTTGGGAATTAGGCCTAATGGAGTAGGGACTTGAGATTATGGATTAGGGCTTTAGAGATTAAGAATTAGGGATTACGGATTACGGATTAGGGGTTTGGGGTTTGGGTTTATTGTTCTTTTACTTCTTTTGCTCCACTTCCTCATCATTCTTATCCTATATTTTTCTTTTATAGTTTTTGTTATGTTTTTGGATTTTTATTTTTATATGCGTAACTAATCTAATGTGTATTTTGATTTCAGTTGGTAGTGGAATGGACGAGATAAACTTGAAAGTGGAGTTTAGAAACGAAAAAATAAGTATATCTATTTGTGCAAATTTGATGGACTTTCTTTTACATGTGAAATGTGTTTTACAAATGACTATTTCTATATCTTCTTGTTTTTTTTATTTGTTATGATCATTGTTTCTATTATTTTCAATTCTCAACACTCTCATTATCTCACTATAATTGCATAGCATTTATTTGATTATATGTGTTTTGTTTGCTTTTTTATTAGATTAATTTTGTATTGTTTCCTTTTTTTGGCTTCTCAGTTAATAGTTAGAGGTTGGGAATTAGGGCTTATGAAGTAGAGACTTGAGATTAGGGATTAGGGTTTTAGAGATTAAGGATTAGGGATTTGAGATTTGGGTTTATTGTTCTTTTGTTTCTTTTGCTCCTCCTCATCATTCTTATCCTATTTTTTTCTTTTATAGTTTTTGTTATGTTTTTTATTTTCATTTTTATGTGCGTAACTAATCTAATGTGTATTTTGATTTCAATTGTTCGTGGAATGGACAAGATAAGCTTGAAAGCGGAGTTTAGGAGCGAAAAGATAAGTATATCTATTTGTGTAAATTTGATTGATTATTTCTTTTGCATGTGAAATGTGTTTTACAAATGACTATTTCAACATTTTTTTTGTGTTTCTTATGTGTTATGATCATTGTTTCTATTATTTTTAATTTTCAACACTCTCATTATCTCATTATAATTGCATAGCATTTCTTTGATTATATGTGCTTTGGTTACTTTTCTATTAGATTAATTATGTTTCATTTCGATTTTTTGTCTTGTCGATTTAAAGTTAGGGGTTGACATTTTGGGCTTAGGGAGTAGGGATTTGAGATTAGGGATTAGGGATTAAAGATTAATGCTTTAGAAATTAGGGATTAGGGATTAGACATTAGAGATTTGGGGTTAGGAATTAGGGATTTGAGTTTATTATTTTTTAGCTTTTTTTGCTCCACCTCCTCATCATTTTTATCCTATTTTTTACCTTTATTGTCTGTTATGTTTTGAATTTTTATTTTTGTGTGCGTAATTAATCTAATGTGTACTTTGATTTCAGTTGTGAGCGGAATGGACGAGATAAGTTTGAAAGCGGAGTTTAGGAGCAAAAAGATAAGTATATCTATTTTTACAAATTTGATTGACTTTCTTTTACATGTGAAATGTATTTTACACAGAATTGTTTCTACATCCTCTTGTGTTTCTTATTTGTTATGATCATTATTTCTATTATTTTCAATTTCGGACACTCTCATTAATTCACTATTTGTTCGTTATTGTTTTCATGTTTTGCACAACCTATAATTGCATCACATTTTTTTATTATTTGTGCTTTGTTTGCTTTTCTATTAGATAAATTATGTTTTATTTTTATTTTTTGGGTTTTTGGTTTATTGTTAGTGGTTGAGGATTAGGGTTTAGGAAGTAGGATTTAGGATTTAGGATTAAGGATTAGGAATTATGACTTTAGAAGTTAGGGATTTGGGATTACGGATTACGGATTATGGGCAATGGGTAAGGGATTTGGATTTGTTGTTCTTTTTCTTCTTTTGCTCGTCCTCCTCATCATTCTTATCCTATTTTTTTCTTTTTGTTGTTTTTGTTATATTTTGGATTTTAATTTTTATGTGTGTAACTAATGTAATGTATATTTTGATTTTAATTGTTAGTGAAATAGACGAGATAAGTTTGACACCGAAGTTTAGTAGAGAAAAGATAAATATATTTATTTGTGCAAATTTTATTGACTTTGTTTTACATGTGAAATGTGTTTTATAAATGACTATTTCTACATTTTTTTATGTTTCGTTCTTGATATGATCTTTGTTTCTATTATTTTTAATTCTCAACACTCATTATCTCACTATAATTGCATAAATTTTTTTTTGATTATATATGTTATATTTGCTTTTCTATTAGATTTATTATATTTTATTTCATTTTTTTGGCTTGTCGGTTTATAGTTAGGGGTTGAGAATTAGTGGTTAGGAAGTAAGGATTAGGGCTTTAAAAATTAGGGATTAGGGATTTGGGTTTATTATTCTTTTGCTTCTTTTGCTCTAACTCCTCATCTTTTTTATCCTATTTTTTATTTTTATTATTTTTGTTATGTTTTGGATTTTTATTTTTATGTGCGTAACTAATCTAATGTGTACTTTGATTTCAGTTGTTAGTGAAATGGACGAGATAAGCTTGAAATCGGAGTTTAGGAGCGAAAAGATAAGTGTATCTATTTGTGCAAATTTGATTGATCTTTTTTTACATGGGAAATGTATTTTACACATTACTATTTCTATATGCTCTTGTGTTTCTTACTTGTTATGATTATTGTTTTTATTATTTTCATTTTCGGACACTCTCATTAACCCACTGTTTGCTTTTCATTTTTCGTTATTGTTTTTATCTTTTGTACAACCTATAATTGCATAAAATTTTATTGATTATTTGTGCTTTGTTTGCTTTTCTATTAGATAAATTATGTTTTATTTCTTTTATTTAGGTTGTTGGTTTATAGTTAAGGGTTGGGGATTAGGGGTTTGGGAGTAGGATTTGAGATTATGGATTTGGGATTAAGGTTTAGGGATTAGGACTTTGGAGATTAGGGATTAGGGATTACTGATTAGAGATTTAGATTTGAATTTATTGTTCTTTTGCTCCACCTCCTCATCTTTCTTATCTTATTTTATTATTTTTGTTATGTTTTGAATTTTCATTTTTATGTGCATAGCTAATCTAATGGATATTTTGATTTCAGTTGTTAGGGGAGTGGACGTGATAAGCTTGAAAGCGAAGTTTAGGAATGAAAAGATAAGTATATCTATTTCTGCAAATTTGATTGACTTTATTTTACATGTAAAATGTGTTTTACAAATGACTATTTCTACATTTTCTTGTGTTTCTTACTTGTTATGATCATTGTTTCTATTATTTTCAATTCCCAACACTCTCATTATCTCACTATAATTGCATAGAATTTCTTTAATTATATGTGTTTTGCTTGTTTTTCTATTAGATTAATTATGTTTTATTTCGATTTTTCTGCTTATCGATTTATAGTTAGAGGTTGGGAATTTGGGCTTAGGGAGTAAGGATTTGGAATTACGGATTAAGGATTAGGGCTTTAAAAATTAGGGATTAGTGAGTAAGGATTTGGGTTTATTGTTGTTTAGCTTCTTTTGCTCCACCTCCTCATCATTCTTATCCCATTTTTTTATTTTATTGTCTTTGTTATATTTTGAATTTTTATTTTTAGGTGCGTAACTAATCTAATATGTATTTTGATTTCAATGGTTAGCAGAATGGACGAGATAAGCTCAAAAACGGAGTTTAGGAGTAAATAGATACGTATATCTGTTTGTGCAAATTTGATTGACTTTCTTTTACATGTGAAATGTATTTTAAACATAACTATTTCTATATCCTCTTGTGTTTCTTACTTGTTATGATCATTGTTTCTATTATTTTCAATTTCTGACACTTTCATAAACCTACTATTTGTTTTTCATTTTTCGTTATTGTTTTCATGTTTTGCACAACCTATAATTGCGTAACATTTCTTTGATTATATGTGCTTTGTTTGCTATTCTAGTAGATTTATTTTATTTTCTTTTCTTTTTTTGGCTTGTCGATCTATAGTTAGACGTTGAGAATTAAGGCTTATGGAGTAGGGACTTGAGATTAGAGATTGGAGATTAGCGCTTTAGAGATTAGGGATTGCGGATTAGGGGTTAGGGATTAGGGATTTGGATTTATTGGTCTTTTGCTCTATTTCCTCATCATTGTTATCCTATTTTTTTCTTTTATAGTTTTTGTTATGTGTTGGATTTTTATTTTTATTTGCTTAACTAATCTATTGTGTATTTTGATTTCAGTTTGTAGTGGAATGGACGAGAGAAGTTTGAAAGTGGAGTTTAGGAGCGAATAGATAAATATATCTATTTGAGTAAATTTGATTGACTTTCTTTTACGTGTGAAATGTGTTTTACAAATGACTATTTTTACATCTTGTGTTTCTTATTTGTTATGATCATTGTTTCTATTATTTTCAATTCTCAACACTCTCATTATCTCACTATAATTACATAGCATTTCTTTGATTATATATGCTTTGTTTGTTTTTTTATTAAGTTAATTATGTTTTATTTCAATTTTTTGGCTTGTCAATTTATAGTTAGGGGTTGGGAATTTGGGCTTAGGGATTACGGATTATGGCTTTAAAAATTAGGGTTTAGGGATTAGGGATTTGAGGTTATTGTTCTTTACCTTCTTTTGCTCCACCTCCTCATCATTCTTATCCTATTTTTTACTTTTGTTGTCTTTATTATGTTTTGAATTTTCATTTTTATGTGCTTAACTAATCTAATGTGTATTTTAATTTCTGTTGTTGGTGGAATGGGCGAGATAATTTTGAAAGCGGAGTTTAGATGCGAAAAGATAAGTATATCTATTTGTGCAAATTTAATTGACTTTCTTTTACATCTGTAATGTGTTTTATATATAATTATTTCTGCATCTTCTTGTGTTTCTTTCTTGTTATGTTCATTGTTTCAATTATTTTTAATTGCCAACACTTTCATTATCTCATTGTAGTTGTATAGCATATCTTTGATTATATGTGTTTTGTTTGCTTTTTTATTACATTAATTATATTTTGTTTTGTTTTTTTGACTTGTCGGTTTATAGTTATGGGTTAAGAATTAAGGCTTGGAGAGTAGGGATTTGAGATTAGGGCTTTAAACATTCGGGGTTAGGGATTTGGTTTATTGTTCCAACTCCTCATCATTCTTATCATATTTTTTACTTTTATTGTTTTTGTTATGTTTTGGATTTCTATTTTTATGTGCATAACTAATCTAATGTGTACTTTGATTTCAGTTGTTAGTGGAATGGACGAAATAAGGTTAAAAGCGGAGTTTAGGAACGAAAGATAAGTATATCTAGTTGGGCAAAATTGATTGACTTTTTTTTTATATGTGAAATGTATTTTACACAACTATTTCAACATCCTCTTGCTTTCTTTCTATTAGATTAATTATGTTTTATTTCAATTTTTCTGTTTGTCGATTTATAGTTAGGGGTTGGGAATTTGGGCTTAGGGAGTAGGGATTTGGGATTAGATTAAGGATTAGAGTTTTAGAAAATAGGATTTGGGTTTAGGGATTTGGGATTTAAGTTTATTGTTCTTTAGCTTCTTTTGCTCCATATGCTCATCATTCTTATTCTATTTTTTACTTTTATTGTTTGTGTTATGTTTGGATTTCTATTTCTATGTGCGTAACTAATCTAATGTGTACTTTGATTTCAGTTAGTGGAACGGACGAAATAAGTTTGAAAGCGGAGTTTAGGAGCGAAAATATAAGTATATCTATTTGTACAAATTTGATTGATTTTCTTTTACATGTGAAATGTGTTTTACAAATGACTATTTCTACATGTTCTTATGTTTCTTATTTGTTATGATTATTGTTTCTATTATTTTCAATTCTCAACACTCATTATCTCATTATAATTGTATAGCATTTCTTTGATTATATGTGTTTTGTTTGTTTTTCTATTAGATAAATTATGTTTTATTTCAATTTTTTGGCTTGTCAATTTATAGTTAGGAGTTGGGAATTTGGGTTTAGGGAGTAGGGATTTGAGATTTGGGATTTAGAAATTAGGAATTAGTGATTAGGCATTAAGGATTTGGAATTAGGGATTAGGGATTTGGGATTAGGGATTAAGGATTAGGGATTTGGGTTTATTGTTCTTTAGCTTATTTTGCTCCACCTCCTCATCATTCTTATCCTATTTTATACTTTTATTATCTTTGTTATGTATTGAATTTTTATTTCTGTGTGTGTAACTAATTTAATGTGTACTTTGATTTCAGTTGTTAGCAGAATGGACGTGATAAGCTTGAAAGCGGAGTTTAAGAGCAAAAGATAAGTATATCTATTTGTGCAAATTTGATTGGCTTTGTTTTACATGTGAAATGTATTTTACACATAACTATTTTTACATCCTCTTGTGTTTCTTACTTGTTATGATCATTATTTCTATTATTTTCAATTTCGGACATTGTCATTAACCCGTTATTTGTTTTCAATTTTCGTTATTGTATTCATGTTTTGCACAACTTATAATTGCATAACATTTTTTGGTTATTTATGCTTTATTTGCTTTTTTATTAGATAAATTATATTTTATTTCTATTTTTTGGGTTTTTGGTTTATTGTTAGGGGTTGGGGATTAGGGCTTAGGGAGTAGGATTTAGGATTAGGGATTAGGAATTAGGACTTTAGAAGTGAAGGATTAGGGATTAGGGATTACGGATTACGGATTACGGACTACGGGCTGGGGGTAAGGGATTTAGATTTATTGTTTTTTTTTATTTTTACTTCACCTACTCATCATTCTTATCCTATTTTTTTTCTTTTTATTGATTTTGTTATGTTTTGGATTTTTATTTTTATATGCGTAATTAATCTAATGTGTATTTTGATTTTATTTTTTAGTGGAATGGACAAGATAAGTTTGAAACCGGAATTTAGGAGCGAAATGATAAGTATATCTATTTGTGTAAATTTCATTGACTTTGTTTTACATGTAAAATGTGTTTTATATATGACTATTTTTACATGTTCTTCTATTTCTTATTTGTTATGATTGTTTCTATTTTTTCTAATTTCTAACACTCATTATCTCACTATAATTACATAGCTTTTCTTTAATTATATGTGTTGTGTTTGTTTTTTTATTAGATTTATTATATTTTATTTCATTTTTTTGGCTTGTCAGTTTATAGTTAGGGGTTGAGAATTAAGGCTTAGGGAGTACGGATTATGGGTTTAAAAATTAGGGATTAGGGATTTAGGATTTGGGTTTATTGTTCTTTTGCTTTTTTTGCTCCAACTCCTCATCATTTTTATCCTATTTTTTACTTTTATTGTTATTGTTATGTTTTGCATTTTTATTTTTATGTGCGTAACTAATGTAATGTGTACTTTAATTTCTGTTGTTAGTGGAATGGACAAGGTAAACTTGAAAGCGGAGTTTAGGAGCGAAAAGATAAGTGTATCTATTTGTGCAAATTTAATTGACTTTTTTTTACATGAAAAATGTATTTCTACATGCTCGTGTTTCTTACTTGTTATGATCATTAATTCTATTATTTTCAATTTCGAACACTCTCATTAACCTACTGTTTTCTTTTTATTTTTCTATATTGTTTTCGTGTTTTGCACAATCTATAATTGCGTAAAATTTCATTGATTATTTGTGTTTTGTTTGCTTTTCTATTCGATAAATTATGTTTTATTTCTTTTTCTTAGGTTGTTCGTTTATAGTTAAGGGTTGAGGATTAGAGCTTAGGGAGTAGGATTTGGGATTAGGGATTCAGGATTAAAGTTGAGGGATTAGGACTTTAGAGATTAGGGATTATGGATTACAGATTACGGATTAGGGATTTGAATTTGTATTTATTAATCTTTTGCTCCACCTCCTCATCTTTCTTATCCTATTTTTTATTTTATTTTATTGTTTTTGT
>CAUOFW020005663.1:0-26420 GCA_963454935.2 Ilex paraguariensis | reverse complement strand
TTTTTTTTGAAAACCTTATAAAGGCATCCCATTATTTATTTATTTATTTATTTTTTGAGTGTCGGCAGCCGCATATCGCACGGAAATTTCTCATTTTTTTTTTAGTGTCGGCCTACGCAATATCCACGCGAAATATTCCCACAAACATTGGTGTAAGATGCAAATAGTGCAACCTCACCCCCCCCCCAACTTGATTCATGCATTGTCCTCAATGAAACAAAAAAAAGTATGATATTCAATGACGGACAGTAAAAAGATTAGTAGGGTTAGAGAACACCTCGCACTTGAGCTTTGACAAAAACACCAATATCTGCGACTAAGAAGAACAAAACTATACGACAAAAGAACATAATTAACATGGAAAAAAATAAAGTAAGTAAATAAAAGCCTGTACATTGAAAAGCAGAAAAAAAAAACTAATTATTCCTCCACAACTTCCAGGTATACCGGATCCATCAAATTCTCCTCCACCACTTGTTCTTCAAAGCCCCCAAAAAATGGCTTAAGTCTTTGGCCATTGACCTTGAATGTCTGGCCATTTTCAGGGTTTTGGACATCCACAGCTCCGTTGGGGTAGGCCACCTTGACAAGATAGGGGTCATCCCAACGGGATCGGAGTTTGCCTTGGAAAATGGAGAGGCGAGAATTGTATAAGAGTACTTTTTGCCCGGGCTCAAATGATTTCCTCACGATGGAGTTATCATGAAAGATTTTGGCCCTTTCTTTTGAGATTTTGGAGCTCTCATACGCATCTCGTCGAATCTCTTCCAACTCATTCAGCTCTAACTTCCTACGATCACCGGCCATTCTCAAATTAAAATTTAAAGTCTTAATGGCCCAATAGGCCTTGTGTTCCATTTCGACTGGCAGGTGGCAAGCCTTTCCATAGACAAGCCGGTAGGGAGACATGCCCAAAATAGTTTTAAAGGCAGTGCGGTATGCCCAGAGGGCATCGGTCAATCTATCGGACCAATCCTTCCTGTTTGGTTAACCATTTTTTCTAGAATGTTCTTGATCTCCCTATTGGCTAGCTCGGCTTGGCCATTTGTTTGTGGGTGATAGGCAGTGGATACTTTGTGAGTGACGTCATATTTGAACATTAGAGATGCAAATGGCCTATTACAGAAATGTGATCCACCATCACTTATTATTGAACGAGGCATCCCAAACCTCGAAAAGATGTTCTCCTTGAGAAACTTGACTACGACCCGGTGGTCATTAGTCTTGGTCGGGATAGCCTCCACCCATTTGGACACATAGTCCACTGCCAGGAGGATGTACAAATAACCAAATGACATAGGGAAAGGACCCATGAAGTCGATGCCCCAACAGTCGAATATTTCTATGACAAGTATTGGTGAAAGGGGCATCATGTTTCTTTGGGTCACACTACCCAACCGTTGGCATTTGTCGCATCCCTTACAAAATGAAACACAATCTTTGATAAGAGAGGGCCAGTAAAAACCTGATTGAAGAATTTTGGCCGAAGTCTTTTTCGCTGAGAAATGTCCACCGCAAGCTTGTGAATGGCAAAATGCAAGGACGTCCCGCTGTTCATTTTCAGGTACGCATCTCCTCATGATTTGGTCGGGGCAGTACTTGAACAAATACGGGTTGTCGAAGTAGAAGTACTTCACATCCGCCATAAATCGTCTTCGATCTTCTGGGCTCCATTGCGGTGGTATCTGTCCTGTTGCAAGATAGTTACATATATCAGCATACCAAGGACATACAGAATGAATTGACAGCAAATGCTCATCAGGGAAAAAGTCAGGGATAGGAATGTGCTCATCGGCCTCTTGCACCACAAGCCGGGATAAATGATCCGCCACCACGTTCTCAACTCCTTTCTTGTCCTTGATCGTCAAGTCGAATTCTTGTAGGAGGAGTATCCACCTAATGAGTCTCGGTTTTGCATCTGCTTAGACAACAAATACTTTAAAGCAGAGTGATCAGTAAAGACAACAATAGGCGAACCAATGATGTAAGCACGAAATTTATCTAAGGCAAACACTACTGCTAGCAATTCTTTCTCGGTGGTAGTGTAATTCATCTGAGCCTCATTAAGTGTTTTGCTAGCATAGTGTATCACATATGGTCTATTTTCCTCCCTCTGACCGAGCACTACGCCGACCGCGTAATCACTCGCGTCGCACATGAGCTCAAAAGGTAGATCCCAATTGGGTGGTCGCATGATCGGAGGTGTGACTAGCATGCTTTTAAGTTTTTTAAAGGATGCCTCACAATCATCCGACCACTCAAATGGGACCTCCTTAGACAGCAGGTTGGTCAAGGGTCGGGCCAATGCACTGAAATTCTTTATGAATCGACGATAAAAACTGTATGGCCCAAAAATGACCGGATGCCTTTGATGGCTCTTGGCGTAGGGAGGTTGGAGATGGCCTCCACCTTGGATTTATCGACTTCAATACCCCTTGCCAAAACTATATGGCCAAGCACAATTCCTTCCGTCACCATAAAGTGACATTTTTCCCAATTCAAGACTAGATTCTTCTCCTCACATCTTGTTAGAACTTTCTCCAAGTTTGCCAAACATCCCTCGAATGAATTCCAAACACCGAAAAGTCGTCCATAAAGACCTCCACTATCTTTTCCACCATGTCACTGAAAATTCCCATCATACAGCATTGAAAAGTCCCCAGAGCATTGCATAGTCCAAATGGCATGCGGCGGTAGGCAAAGGTACCATAGGGGCACGTGAAAGTGATCTTCTCTTTATCCACCAAAGCAATCTCAATCTGATTGTAGCCGGAGTATCCATCTAAAAAATAGTAGAATAGATGCCTCGCTACTCGTTCTAGAACTTGATCGAGGAATGGCAATGAGAAGTGGTCTTTTCTTATGCAAGCATTCAGATTTCGGTAATCAATGCACACCCTCCATCTGGTGATTACTCTTGTAGGTATAAGCTCATTCTCATCATTCTCAACCACCGTAACTCTGGATTTCTTAGGTACTACTTGCGTGGGGCTAACCCACTTACTATCGGCAATTAAAAAATGATCCCCACATCAAGTAGTTTCAGAACCTCATCCCTCACCACCTCCTTCATGATGGGATTCAACCGCCTTTGTGGTTGTCGGGAAGGTTGGCAATCCTCCTCAAGATAATGCGGTGGGTGCAAATGAGAGGGCTTATCCCCTTGATATCTGCAATGGTCCACCCAATTGCTCCTTTATATTTTCTCAACACCTCCAAGAGTTCTTTTTCTTGTTCCATGTTCAATGTAGAGCTAATGACCACCGAAAATGTTTCACCTTCCCCAAGATAGGCGTACTTCAAATGGGTAGGCAAGGGCTTCAACTCCAAGTTGGGCTTTTGTTCATCTGACGAAAAATTTTCTTTTCTCGATAGGGTAACTCTTCGAATGTAGGGATCCACCTTTCCATCCCTTTCAAATCTTCTACCTCCTCTTGCTCATCATAATTCTCAAGATCCACAATTCCTTCTTCCTTGAATTTCAATATCCCCTCCAGCTCCAAGTGCCCCTCAACCAAAGTGTCGATTCTATTGACCTCACTTACTTCCTCATCATCACCCGGTTGCTTTGCCAAGTTGAATACATTGTGCTCCATTATCATATTCTCAAATGTCAACTTCATTAGACCGTTCCTGCAATTTATCACGACATTAGATGTAGCAAGGAAGGGTCTTCCAAGTATTACGGGAATTTGAAAGCTAAGGTTTGCAGTAGGGTGTGTATCAAGCACAATGAAATCGACAGGAAAGTAAAATTTATCAATTTGAACTAAGACATCCTCAACTACTCCCCTTGGTGTACGGATACTACGATCCGCCAATTGAAGTGTGATTAAGGTGGGCTTCAACTCCTCAAGCTGCAGCTGTTGGTACACCGAGTAGGGGAGAAGATTCACACTTGCCCCCAAATCGAGGAGTGCTTGCTCCACTCGATAATTTCCAATGGTGATGGCTATGGTTGGACAACCGGGGTCTTTGAATTTGGGAGGAGTGTTGATCCTCAATATTGAGCTCACTTGCTCGGTGAGGAATGTTTTCTTGTGGACATTCAATTTTCTCTTCACCGTACATAAGTCCTTCAAAATCTTAGCACATGATGGAATTTGCTTGATGGCATCGAGGAGTGGAATGTTAATCTTCACCTGCTTAAACATTTCAAAATATCAGCATAATTAGCCACCTTGATAGGTGGCTTCAAACGACTTGGGAAAGGGGCAGGCATGGGAGGAATAAACACACAATCATCAATTAATTTTTTTTTCTCAACAACCTCTCTTTCTTTCTCTTCACTCACCTCACTCTTGTCGGCGTCACCCAAGATATCTTTTTCTTTTGGCAATGTGGTCTTGGGTGAGACCGTTGGTAAAATAATTTTGTCAATTTCTTTGCCACTGCAGAGGGTGGTGACAGCTTTGAGTTGCTCATAACTCTCTCTCGAAGGTTCCGATGACTCAACAAGGTGTTGACCCTTAGGGTTCTCTTGTGGTTGAGCGGGGAACTTCCCCTTTTCTTGTTGAGATGCCCCTATGGAGTTTGTCAACTTTGTGAGTTGGGCTCTTACATCATTGATGGTTGTGGCATTTTGGTTATTGATAGCGGTTTGACATTGAATGAAGGAATGAACCATATCCTCCAAATTCCTTTTGTGAGGAGGTTGGTATGTGGATGGATTGGACGGTCCTTGAGAAAAATTTTGTGGAGGTGGATTTGGTGAAAAATTATGTGGTAGTGGGTTTGAGAATACCCTTGTGGATTGGTCCGGGGTATTGAGAGCTAGATGCTTGCCCTTGGCCATGGTATTGGTTTTTCTTGAGAGGTATGGGAGATGCATATGCACTTGAACCATGAGGAATGGGATTTTTATTTCTCCAACTAAAATTTGGGTGATTACTCCAACCCGAATTGTAAGTATTCGAATTGGGAGAAAATGATTGCCTCGTTTGGTTGAAGGCATGGACTTGTTCATGGTACGCTTCTTTAAAGGTCGGAATGTTTGGGCAATCCGATAGGGAATGCTCCATACATTCGCAAATTGAACAACCCTCCTCGGTTCGTGACACATTAGACACCTCGTGTCTCTTATTGACTTCAAGACTCTCAACTTTCCTTGACAATTTAGCAATTTTTGAAAACAAGTCTTTCCGGTCTCTCAAATCAAAATCCTTCCCCCTTGAGTTTAGCCACTCTTTTGAGGAGAAGACCTTGGTACATCGGTGAGATCTGTAATGTCCCATGATTGTGCATTTTGTGCCAATGTATCAAAGTAATCTAAGGCCTTATCAGGGTCTTTGTTCAAAAACTCCCTATTACACATCATGTCAATGAACTGTCGATGGCTCGATGTGATTCCTTCATAAAAGAAACTCACCAATTGCCATGGTTCAAAGCCATGATGTGGAAGGGATTGTAGCAATTCCTTGTACCTCTCCCAACATTGATAGAATTGCTCATTGGGCTTTTCTGAAAAGTTTTGAATTTGTTTTTTTAGGGCGGTGGTTTTATGCACGGGAAAGAATTTGTTCAAAAACTCAGAAATCATTTGGCTCCACGATGTGATGGTTCGAGGCCTTAAGGAAATAAGCCACGTTTTTGCCTTGTCTTTCAGGGAAAAGGAAAATAATTTTATTCTAGCTATCTCTTCCATCCCATGATTGGGAAGGAATGTTGCAACTATTTCCTAGAAATTCCTTATGTGTGAATAGGGGCTCTGAGTTTCAAGTCCGTTGAACGTGAGAATTAGTTGCAACATCCCTGGCTTAACTATGAAAAGATGAGCTTGGACCAGAAGGAGGATGCATGATGGTGTGGTGCTTCGTGTTGGTTGTAAGAAATCCCTCATTGACCTCACCAGGGGATCCATTTGAAAATTATTCCCCTCATTCACGGGAGGGAAAAAATTCATTCTCGGATTAGGTATTTGGGGTTCTTGTGGTCCTCCACCCCTTTGGACATTTGGATTTACACCTATTTTGTCAAAATTGTCACCCGCATCCTCGGATTGTTCTTGTTCAATATTCATGGTAAGGGCCAAGTTTTGTCTAACAAGTCGATTTCAGTCGTTCCGCCTCCACATAAAACAAAATATATACAAACAAAATTATACACAAACAGGATTATGTACACGGAACAACGTACCTCCGCCCATGATGAAGATCATGGGACTTACCTTCGTCATTTGATAATCACCTTCTTGGTTTGACACTTGCCTTCCCCTACAACGGCGTCAAAAATACTTGACAAAATTCCTTGTTATTTTCTAACCTCTAAACATCACCTTTTAGCATGTATAGTATATTAATGAAGGGGAGTGTCACTCTCCTAGGGATGATGTCAAAAGAAAGGGCAACGGAATGGTGGATGAATGAGATTTCAAATGTGAGTATGTGTGAACAAAAGTGCTCCCCAAGCGCAAGGAGACTTTCGCAGATCGTGTTTTACTTGGTGGTATTTCAAGGTCGTTTCCACGGGGAAAGAAGTAAACCGAGGGGAAGGTGATTTTTGGAGAAAGAAAGTGTAAAATCTTTGATTGTTGGAAGTTGTTTGGTGAAGTTGTTTTGATGCTAGTAAAATGAGAAACAAATGTTGGCAAATCCAAGAGGTCACTCCAATAGGAATACCGTCTCAACTCGAAACCCTCCTCCAATAGAGCATGAATGAACGATTGATTCGTGGGAAGCTAGGGGTAAGATTGGTGAGTATCTAAGCATAAATCGTGACTAGGCCTACGGAATATCAAAGACTCACCAAGTTATCCACCCTCAACCCAGTCAAACCGAACCATTGAACTCTGAAAGAGGGGAGGAGAATGAGTTAAAATGGTATACCCAAGTGGAGGTTCCTCTTGGTTATGCCAACTAAGAGATTTAGCTATTCATGCTTAAAATAAAGACAACAATATGATGAGAAGACATTATGAAGAAATAAAGACTAGAGCTAAGCATAAACGAAATGCATAAATATAACTTTCAGATAATCACCTCTTACTAAAGATTGAATGAGAAACTACTCACTCTTCATGGCTTTGTTAAAGCTAGAAAAGTGAGTGATGCACATCCCTCCAAGTAGAGGAGTTATAAGGTAAAACACTTTACACAAGGAGCTGATCTTCGACAAAGAATGAGTGAATCACATTCCACCCTTCACGACTTTGGTAAAACTCTAGAAAAGTGGAAGAGTTTCACTCTTCTAAGAGAAGAAGGAAGCTCAAGCAATGGAAATAAAAGAAAGCAATACTTAAAGTAAAAAAAAGTAATAAATTAAAAGAAAGCAATAATACAATAAAAGAAAGCAATAAGCAATAAGGAAATTAATAATACTTTTGGAGGATTTTTCACTACCAAAAGATGAATACTTTACAAGTCCTAAGGGGTGGTATTTATAGGCAACAAGGGAGGGTGAAAGTCTTATTAGGTGGCCTTGAATCTTGTTAGGTGGCATGAAAGTCTTGTTAGGTGGCCTTGAATTCTTTGATCCTCCTTTGTTTTGAGTTTTGATAATTGGCACCCCAATAGTTTGTAACTTTAATACAATTAGCTCCCCAGTAGTTTGTAGCTTTGACGTACAAAATCCTGAAAAGAACAACAATTAATGCATTACCCTTTATTCACACACTAACTCTAATTTAATTTATTTTGACTAGTTTACTTTATTCAACTAACACAATTTACCTATTAAATTATGTCTTAATTAGGGTTAATCACATTACCCCGATCAAACTCTCATTCTTTGCCCGACACGAAGAAGAAGAGTTTTTTCCAACCTTTGTGGGTCTTCACCCATTTGAAAATGTACATAAAGCCATCAAAAGGGGAGAACTTAACATTGAAATACTTCATAAGCAAGGGAACCATAGGGGAGCAGAGCTCGTTCTTCTTAAAGAAGACAAGGAGACCCACCAAGATACCCAAGAAGTTAGGAGAAATTTGAGCTGGACAGACATTGAAATGTTGAAGGATGGACTTGAGAAAGAGGTGCAAAGGAAATCTAAGGGCATTCTCTAAGGAGGCAACAAAAAAATAGGTCTTTTCGGGCACCTCAGCGTCATACCTGATGTCTACGTGGGGACACCAATAGTGCATACCCCTGAGAAAGCCAAACCTCAGAGAAAGAACACTCATGAAAAGGGGAATGACCTCACTGAAACCTACAAGGTCTAAAGCTTGGGGAGTGATTAACCCTAATTAATGCATAATTAAATTAAGTTAATAGGTTAATTGTGTTAATTAAACAAGTTAAAAGAGTCAAAATAAGTCAAATTAGGGTTAATGCATTAATTGTTGTTCTTTTTAAGATTTTATGTGTAAAAGCTACAAACTACAAAAGAGCCAAATATCAAAGCTCAAAATAGAGGGGGGTCAAAGTATAATTTATACGTCAAAATTTTAACCCAAGCCGCCTAACAAGACTTTTTACCCCCTCTTATTGCTTATAAATATCTTCCCTTGGAACTTGTTAAAGATCATCTTTTGGAAGTGAAAAAACCTTTCAAAAGCAACTAGTTTTCTTCTACTTAATTATTAGTTTCATTAGTTTCCATTGTAAAAGTTTCTTTCTTCACCTAGAGGAGTGAACTTCTCTTAACTTTTTAGCTCTCTTGTAGCCTTGAAAGGTGGGTAGTGTTTCACTCATTCTTTGTCAAAGATAGGCTTATTGTGTAGTGTACGTTATCTTATAATTTCTCTACTTTGAGGGATAAGGATCACTCACTTTTTTAACTTTTTCAAAGTCATGAAGAGTGAGTAATTTCTCATTCACTCTTTAGTAAGATGTGATGGACATGTATAAATCATTCAAAAGTTATATTTGTGCATTTCATTTATGCTTAACGTTTTATATTTTGATTGCTTGCTGAATGATTGAATACATCTAGCAAAGCTGAGGTACTTTGTACAATCATAAGTCTCTCCTAAGACAAGTTAACTCTTGACATATGAGGATTTATTGGTTCTTTGAAAGTACTCAAGCTAGGTCTTCATGACAACTTTTCAATCTTCATTATTATTATGCTCTAACTAAGAATGGAATAATATAACAGTTGCTAGATGATTTGTAGAATTACTTGTTTATTTATAGACGGGTTGAGTACCGGTACTGACAATTCTTGTAAATCTCTACAAAGACATCGAAGTCATACTCTTAATTCTCACAGTCCATCTTTATTCTCCAATTAACTTGTTATTGACATAAGGGTTAATTGAGCTGTCAAGCACAAATATAACAATCCGATGATGGACTACATGTCTAGATCCTCGAGCTAAAGGGTGACTCTTTCATTTGAGAGAATCTTATATTCTATCCAGGAAACTCTATAATCGTCATAACTTCAAATCTCCAAGGTTCTAGTCACTTTGGTCTCTGTCACTAATTACTTCAAAACACCAACAGTAGGTCCCTGTAGATTCGACTCCGGACTTAATCGGATTATAATTACAACTTGACTACCTACACTTAGGTGTACACATTTTGGATCTAGTTAGGGAGCAGGCTCAGCGTCCCCAGTACTGCTAGAGGTCCCAGTCCTGTTGATCTTAGCCTTCCCTTCTTGGGATTTCTTAGACCTCGAGGCAGGTCCTGGCAAAGGTAAAGGGACCTCTACCTCATCCTCAACGTTAACAGCATCAACGCCTGGAAAATTATCTATTTTATCGCCCATATCCCCCAAATCATCCTCTTCTAACTCAGGAGATCTGCCACCCACGACTAAATAGATAGAGGAGGTAGTGGCTTCAAACGAAGCAGACATGAAAGTGTGAGAGAAAAGAAGACCAAAGGAGACGTAAAGAGGGGGAACGTTGGTAAAACAATCTTCAAGACCCCTGGGATCTAGGCTCCAAGGACCAAAAAGGAAGATCCTAGTAGTAGAATAAGGGTTTAAGAAGAGGGGAAGGAAAGACAGCAAACGACCTTGACTCCTAAAGCAACAGAAATAAAAAGTTCAAAAATGGAGTAACCACCTCGAATCCAAGGGATCCAGAGTGAATAGAAACCAAAGAAGAAGGAAAGAAAGAACAAGGCAAACGACGTACCTAATCGAGAGACAATCAACGATCAAAGACCCGAGGTAGATTCGAGGATGGAACTGAGCTAGCATCACAAATACTCTAGAGAAAATTTGAGCATTTACCAGTGAAACCCTAAGTCACCAAGAGATTGAAGAAGATGAAATCGCAAGGAAAAGGAAAAGAAGGCAAAGAGAATTCAAATTAATGAGAAAGGTAGTTTCGTCTACATGTGTATTTAAGGTAGGAGTATGAACAGACATGTGGAACTAGGGGGTGAGGGGTGTGCACGATAAACGAGGCAAAAGTACCTCATTGCACATTTGCAACGCCGTAAAAGTTCAAAAATGTCTCATCGCTCAAATCTCGAGGGCGAACCAAACTAATCTCGCTCACCAAGGTCAAAAGTCATCCCCAGCTCATGTAACCTACCTGAATGGGTACTGGGGAGCAATTGATGATACCTAAAACACGCTTAAAGTTGAGCTCAGGTATTCAGCTTAGACCTTCCCAGCTCAGCCCACTCAATCCATTACGGATGGCTGAGTGATTTGAGGTCAGCTACCTCTTCCTCTGCCGCTGTGCCTCCACAAAAATAGCACTAAAGACAATTGGCTTCCACCCAAGCACCATACATAGCGAAACAGTCGTGCATCTGGGCAAAGGAGTCGTGACCGTCTCAACAATGCCCATAATAGTCGCATAAGAGGCGCAACCATCACAAAAAGAGGGCAAAGATCACACACGAGATCATGCAAGGGCTCTAAAGGCTATAAATACGAGGCATACCCCTCACAACAAAGAATAAGCAATGTTAACCTAAGCAAATACTCTATATATTCTTTCCCCATTATCAATAATATCTTCAGGAGCAAGAGACTCCCTTTAAAGTGGATTAGTCGAGCTCCTGAACTGGTAAACTATTATAAATTCTCTGTATGTAATCTCCCTTTCCCCTGTTCAAATTCTTAAAGAGTTTAAGAGCTCCGACTGAGCTATTCAGTAACACTTTGATCCCTAGCAATCATTAGCTCTACTCATTTGTGTGGCATACATCATCGTCCAATTTTTTCAAACTCATCCAAGTATGGCAGCAATTAATTTTTCACAACCCATGATATCGATATTTGTCGGCGACAACTATGACTTTAATTTGAATCAAAATGAAGATTTTGCTGATATATAAAAATCTTTGGAACAACCCACCTGTGTCTTCTTCCCCTAATGTGATGTGATTCGAAAGTGGACTTAACCTATTAGCAAGAATTTTTGGTCTTAGACCTAAGTGTAGGGAGCAAAAATAGTACTTAAGGATAATCTTCTTCATCGTCCTTCAATTCGGGTACCTATTTTTCCACCATAACATCCTAGGTCTGCATTACTGCAGTATTCTACATTTTGGTCCGAGTTGAGTAATTATATTGAAGACCCCAAGAAACTGAAGCTAACGTATTGCATAAATGAGGCATGGTTATTCATGCAAAAAACATAAGCATATAAAGAATGGGAACATCTGGGTGTAGTAAATAAGAACCCAAATATTGGTGGAACAGTATGTACAGATAATGCAAGTAGGTTCAAACTAAATCAAAAACACCAGTAACATAAAATTTGTGTGTATACAGGGATATGTATATATGTATGTATTAGTAAAATAAATGAGCTCAATATGGAAAGGGTTGTGAAGCTTCAAAGGTGGATGCCAGCTATTGAAGTGAAATTTCAATAACCGAACCTGAAAACAACAAAAAAAAAATGAGTAAATCAGTGGAAAATTGGGAGACATGAAAGAAAAAGGACATGGAGAGAAAATATAAAATACCCATAGTTCCAATATGCAAACAGTACCCAATACAATCACAAATGCTCAATTTACTATCATATTTTCTTTGTTCTCCCCCAAACTCACCACCAAAAAAACCAGAAATGAAATGTTCCCTATTCAACAATCCCAGGCAATACCAAAACAAAGCCAATTTATTACAGGGCCATTTTTATACCAAAAATGAGGGTGCTGATCAACCTATGAAATGAATTAAACAAAGTTGATAGTTTTGGGCATCCTTTGTAGGAACCGGCAAGACATCAATGTCGTCGTTTCACGATGATGAAGAAGATGACAAGGACTTGATAATTCAAAAAGAGGGGGCAAGAGACGCCTTTCGAAGATGCTTATTGTCGATCTTAATCGGTGAACCTGCCTACGTTGCAATTTGTAAACTGTTAGTGAAGCCATGAAAGGTGAACTGGTTCGACTACTAAGGAGTAAATACATTAACTACGTGTGCAGGAAAGAAAGAGAGAGAGAGGTGCCATGATGGTTTGTTGTTGAGCAGTCTGTGAATTCTTAGGGGGAGAGAATGAGTTTGATAGAGGAAATAGGAAGAGAGGGAGAGAAAGTAAGGAGAGAGAGAAATAGGGGGTAACGACTGAGAAGCAATAGGAACAATTAGAGTAGATGATTAGGTTTAGTATGGTACTAACAATAACCCGTGCCTAAAGACACTTTGTAACTTGAGAAAAACTCTTCAATTTGAAATATTTTTTCTTCATTTGCTTTAATTAAAGAAATTGAAATCAATCTAACACTTGATTTTTTTTCAAAAATTTTTAGCAAAATTTCCTCTAAAAATAGGAAACCAAGGACCTCTCAACCTGTCTACACTGACATCAATAACATCATTCCCCAACACAAACCATTGCATAACAAATCTCAATAATAAATTACTCGAAAATAACTCGAAGACAACATCATAATGACAAAAGTTACAGTCACATGTTACATACGCAAGTTCAATCAAAAAACTAAAATTCACAGTACACAATCATATATAACAATCATCATAGTTTACAATCACAATTCACTTCTATTTCCCTAAAAATCAGCATTCCTAGCCCAACCACCAAAGTAACTATCAATTCCCATCAAACCAAATATATCACCATGTGTGATTAGTTCACCTTACTAAACACTAAGCAAACAAAACAGACATGCAAACTGACAAAACACACACATGCAAAGAGAAATAACTCTCTTTAACTTCATCTTCTTTAGAGGTAAGAGTGATAACCAAAGATTGCCAATAACAAACACCACACAATGCCTACTTGAGATCAAGAACTTTATATAATGTCTTCTAGATGTGAAGTCACTGAAAAATAACCCCACCATGCTTACATGTATACCTGAAAATTTTGAAATGTACAAACTATCTAAAAATGTGAGGCAAAACCAAACTATTAGAAGTTCAAACCAACGGCCCCTTATTTTTCTCGTTAATTAGAATCAACATAATTATTATCATCAATTCCATTATCCTGAATTACCCAAAAAAATTAATAAACACACACACATTTGTATAAGGGAAGGAGGCTTAGATAAATTGATAGTTAGATAAGAATTTAGAGAGATGGTAGGAAACTTGAAGCACATGGGAAACATGCACTGTGCTTTTGATCTTGACATCTGGTGGTTCGAGCTATAATACTTTCAAAAGTTCACTCCATTGCAACTTAGTCTAGGGAGCAACTTAGTTTTCCACTCCAGTTCATATCCAGAGCAACTTATTTTTATGTGTTGGTATTAGCAACTCAATAATGCATTGAAGTTCATTAACATAAATCTTTTACTTGTTTAGGCTATTTATCTTTTAGTTTCATGCATCAAATGGAGATAAATGATGGTCTAAAAAAGTAATAAAATATATGACTTTTAAAAGAAAGATCAAAACATTATTTGATGGTCTAATTCCGATCGAGAACATGATTCCTCCGAATTGCATATTGGACCAAAAAAAAAGTCACACAGAACCTAATTATATGTTCATGCCTTGAGTGTTGATTGGTCATGCCTAAACACAACTATTTGTCAACTACCACAACAACATTAACATTAAGATTAAGGAATGATCACTAAATGTAACTATATAGGAAACGAACATATAAAAGATACGAAAACTCCTAAAAAAAAACTAACACCTCTGTAAATGAGAATAGCAAAATCTCACCAATAAGCCCCTAAACTTCCTCTTGGATATAGTTTTATTGGGCAACACTTAGCTAAAATCACAAAATTCAAAAAGAGAATGCATACAAAAAAAAAGAGAAGATTAGGTTCACAACAAAAAGGTCGACAATTATCTGTATAGCAAATCAAAGCATTTGAATGAATTGAACTATGACTTTTGCCAAGTCCATGAAAACAATAGCTAATGATCAATGAGCCATAAAAAAAAAGGTGTGAAAATAATGTTGTATACAAAAAAATAAAAAAAACACCATACGGCATTATATATCCAATAGAGCAAAATAAAAGTATGTGATAAATTTTCTGAACTTTTGACGCGATCTCTGTGTGTGTGGGTGTGTGCTGTGTGTTTTTGTTGGGTGTGTGGGCACACTTGAGTGATATCTCTGTGAGAACTTCTATCAAACGTATGGTGGGTGGTATGTGTTTGTTAAATGGGTGTTATGTATGGGCTATGTGTGTGAGTTATGAGTTGTGTGCGTGTGCATTATGTGTGGGTGAAGTATATAAAATTGATGGGAGTTCAACAAATGGAAAATGAAACCAAATTTGATAAACCAAATCCAATCAAACCACTATCATTCAACCACCCACTTCTATCACAAATAGAAATTAATTCAATCAAAAATAAACTTAACATTAATTTTCAATGTTAAACCTAACATTGAATGTGTGTGCGTGTATGTGTTGTCGTGGGGGTGTGTTTGCTCTGTTTTTGTTTGTGTCTCGATGTGTGTGTGATCTATGTGCGTGCATAGTGGTATGTGGTGTGTGTGTGTGTGTGTGGGTGGGTGTTGTTGTGTGTGAGTGTATGGGTGTGTGTGTGTGTGTGTGTGTGTGAGCTGTGAGACAGAGCAATGTGTGTGAGTTGTGGGACAGAGAGGCACAGAGGGTGTGCAACTAAGCTAGTGTGTGTGTGTGTGTGTGAGTGTGTGTGTGAGTTGAGAGAGAGACAGAGAGGTACCTAGGCTTTGCCAGAAGAGCAATCGTGGAAAGAGAATAAGAGAGGGGGTCTGGCCGCCTGGGTCTTCTTTCCGGCGGAGAAATGAGAGGTAAGAGAGAGAGAGAAGAAAAGACCGTTGATTGGATTTGTGCGTGCTAGACGTGCATGAGTTTGGGTGGAATTTGGTGTTTGGGTGATATGGATTGTGAGCCACTAGATTGCCTTGGATGAATTTAGATGAGATCTCATCCGTGCAACTGAAATAAAATTGAACCTCTCCTTATACTTTTTCAACTTTTAAGATTCAAATTACACTCTATTGTATTATTATAAATTCTTTTTTTTCAAAAGTAAGAATGGCATAGTTATAGTGTTAGTGTTAAAAGGATAAAGGTAAAATTATATATATATATTTTTTATGCTTTAAAATAGTAAAAATGTAGACCAAGTCGGACAAAGCACTTACTAAAAGACGTTTTTTTAAGTAAAAATTTGAACTTCAAATCACATGCCTAGACTTCCAACTTGGCTCATAACTATTAATTAGTGTGCCTTATAATTATACTCTACTTTCCAGTTAAAGCACCAAGCATCAGCTCACAGAATAGTGAGTCAATGACTCTATAGTCATGTTGAACTACCCATTTTCCATTCCTATCAATGTGGGATTGCTTCCCCTCTTGGACAATGCATCGAAGGCTGAAGCTTTTTTTTTTTTTTTTTTTTACCTTTAATTTTTCGGAAAGCTTTGAAAATGTGCGACTTAAACAAGCTTATAAAAGGGTGGGACTCTCCCTAACCAATTCATTATTTAATTCTTTGATTTGTAGCCTCAGCTAAAAAGCAACAGAACGAGGTAATCATGTGAGTCAGCCGAGTTTTTAAGCCTCAGGCTTGTCAATTGGTAGACTGTAAAAATAAGTTTGTGAATTGATTTTGTTGAATTCATGAATTAGGTTGAGTGAAAACGCATACATACCTAATTCGCATGCGGAGCGAGGGAGCATGATCACTTTGGGATGAATGAATTATGTGACTTAGCTTAGCTCCTACCAATAGCTTGGCTCAAGTGTCCCACGAAATGTTTGATATGTAAGTCCAAATCCAGTGCTGACCCAGAACCAAAGCAACTAAAATAGTCACTTAGGGCTTTCCAACCAATGGCCCAATGAGAAAAACATCTGCCGAAAAATGCTGAACAAAATGCAATCTGAATGTGTATTGGGCCTTGACAAAAAAAAGGGGGAAATTGTGAAAAAGTATACTTTATCCTACTTATTTGTGTAAAAGTACCTTAATATAAAATATTTGTGTATAAGTATCTTTATGTGTAAATGTTTGGTGAAGATGTACACTTTTGTTGAGTTGTAATTTTTTCTCTTACGAAATTACCCTTTTCCTTTATTAGTGGGAGACAAATATGACAGTTATATTAGGGATTCAATTTCCTAAATTTATGGAATATCATTTTTGAATTTTAAATTATATCTTTCTCATTCATTCAACTTAAGTTATTCAAACTTTTATTTTTATTCAAACATTCATGTCTTTTTCATATTTGTATAATTTTTTTTTATATAAATCATAATAATCAAGATGATGATTCTAATTCGAAGGATGATTTGTTGTCTTGCACGATAATGTTACAATGCTACAAGACAATGTCACACTAATACTAGAAAAATGTCACACTGCTACAAAATCAAATTCACACTGCTACAATGTCGTTCACATATTTTTTTTAAAAAAAATATCATAATGGTCTCTTAATGTCAATCACGTTCATGTGAGGATAAATGTCAATGATGATAACTCAAATGGGGATGATCGTAATTATCAAAATGATGATTCTGATTCAAATAATGATTTGCTACTTCGCACGATAATGTCACAGTGCTACAAGACAATATTACACTGGTACTAAAAAAATGTCACAGTGTTACAAACCAAATTCACACTACTAGAAACCAATGTCACATTATTACAAGTCAATGTCACATTGCATATATTGGCATGACGCATATCACAATGTATATAGGCTCTTTGGTTTTTTTTTTGGCAAATGATCGAATATTTGGTGTGCATGTAGTACCAAGCACTAAAAGTAGAAAGGTAATTGAGAGAAAAAAAGTAAATAAAATAAAAACATTGGGAGAAACAATATTTTTCTTGAGTTATCAACTTCTTTTTCAAAAAATTCAACCACTCTCACCCTTCTCCATCCTTCTGCTACAACCACTCCCATTCAAACCCTTATCTAAATTGTTCTCACCCAGATGGACCCTTTACTAAAACCACTTTGCCCTTTAATGTAACCAAGAGATGTTAATGAATTGGATTACAATCCATATCCAAGATCGTGTGATTGAGTTGGTTTTTCGCTACTAAAAAAATTTATAACCAATCTCATCCTTCTCTATCCTTCTGTTACAAAGGTGAAGATTTGACTAATGAAATTTTGAAAATATCATTTCTTCAACAACGATTAACATAAAATTTTGAACATCCAAAAAGAGATTTTATGAAAGTTTTTGGAAGAATGAGATTTCCGGCGATATTAAACGAATTTATGTGTAACTGTTGAGATCCATTAAGTTTCGGTCGTGAAAGTAAAAATATAGGAATCGGTTCTCATTCTACTGAAGAGGGTATTTTAGAAATTTGTTAGGAGTTGTGTATTTTTTGACCTATATTTTTAAAAATAATATTTTTTATCCTATAATTTCTAAAAAAGGTACCGGCCCTTAAAGTATTGGGCCCAACAATATCATACCTACACAAAAAGTCCAAAACTCATCTTTCTGTATTACTGTATTAATGCGATCTTCCATATAGTTGCCAACCAATTCATTCACTCTCTCTCTCTCTCTCTCTCACACACACACACACCCACGCAAACCTGTCGCTGCCTACAAAGATGAATAAAGAAAATACAACTTTCATAAAATTAATAAACTAATGACCGTAAAAATGCTTCAAAGTGATAAGTCCGATCCCTCTCTCTCCTTTTTTTTTTTGTTTAATTTTTACTATCACTCTGTCAATTTAAACCACTATACCCATATGCTAATCCTAGATCACATGGATTTTTTTTATTCGATGATTGCTTTTTCATGTTATATTTTTTTATGAATGTAATTTAATTTAATTCAATTCAAATTTTATTATACTATGAAAGTTATTATCATTAGGTCATTTGAAAGACAATGTAAATTTATATACTGGTCACTAATAAAATTTTATCTTCTATTAACTTGTTATTTTTAAAGTTTTTAATGTATTAGATTTTTATCTTAGTATAGCCTTTTGTTGGTTTAATAATTTTTTAGATTAATCTTGAATAAATTGCCTTTATTTAACAATTTTTTTAAAACATGATCAAGTTTTTTATATTAGTGGGTTAGATTTGTTTTCAAAATTAGAATCTTAAAAGAAATTTCATTAAAAGAAACTAACACTTTAATTGAAATACTAAACAATACAAAGAGGCTAAATTTTTTCCAATGCATGTATTTCAAATAAAATATTATTAATAATATTCGTAACAATTGTTTCTCTATAAAGAAATATTTTGAAGTTAAAACTCATTATATTTAACTTGTGATGCAAAATTACTTATTATTTTTTTTTAATATTCAAGTTTCATGCAGATATCATTTTAAATGGATAATATGAATAACTTATTCAATCTTTGTTTCATAGAAAAAAGCACGACTTTTGTATAAAATTATAAGGAAAAATTTCAACCACACCCCTTTTAATTTATTATATCTTCAATGACATCTCATCTATTTTTTGAATCTTCACTGACACTCCTGTTAAATTAAAAATATTAACTAAAATTCAATTTTACTAAATTGTCCATGATATATTTGAGAACAAACTTCATCCACACCCCTCTAGATAAGCATATCTTCAATGAGACCCCCTCTATTTTCTAATTTTTTTTTTACGTTTTAAAATTTGGGCCGATTAAAATTCGATTCAAGCTAATTAAAATTTATTTTTTTAGATATTAAAATTTGAGCCGATTAAAAATTATATTTTTATTAAAATTTGGATTAATTAAAATTCTATTTGAGCCAATTAAAAATTATTTTTAATCGAGTCAAATCAAATTTTAATCAACTCGCATTGAATTTTAATTAACCCAAATTTTAATACATAAAAAAATATAAATTTTAATTTACTCAAATTTTAATAAATCGAATTTTAATTGACAAGAATTTTAATAAGTAAAACGATATAAATTTTAATCGATGCGAAAGCAAATTTTAATTGGCGCTAACAACTAGGGTAGAGTTCAAATCGGCTCAAATTTTAATACGTAAAAAAAAATTAATCAGCTTCAATCGAATTTTAATTGGTTTCAAATTTTAATATGTAAAAAATAAATTTTAATCGACTCGAATTTTAATAAAATTTTATGTAGAAAAATTACTTGAGGTTTATGTATGTGCATTTTTTGTATTTTAGATGAATTTTTTTGTTAGAAATGGTAGGGGGTGTTAGTGATGTTTAGATATAAACTAGAAAGGGTGTCAGTAATATTTTTGATACCAATGGGCCTTTGGTCTAATGGTACTCCTTACTTTGTGAAGGCATTAATTACTTAAGGTCAAAGGTTTAAGTCCCTATCCCTCCTCCCCCAAAAAAAAAGTACTGTTTTTATAATAAATGGGGTGTCCTTGAAAATATAGTAAATTAGGAGAGGTGTTGCTGAAATTTTTTCTAATTATAACTATATTATTTATACATTCTTTTTTTTTTTTTTGGAGAGAGATTTGAAGGCCGGTCCCTGGCCTCAATAGGATTTAAAAAAATATTCGCTCTCTAATTTTCTTTTAAATTAAGTTCCTACTGAAAAGTCAAAGTAATAAATATAACCAGAGTCCTTTACAATTGTAAAAAATAACACAACATCATTACCTAATTTAAACACCTATTTTAAAAAATTATGCCATCATAATGTATATTTTTCTCCATAAACACAAATTGTTAGACAGGTGTACTAAAAAAAAAATAGGTACACAATATATATATATATATATATATATATATATATATCTTCAAGCCAAAAAAATAATGGGTACGCAATAAAAAATAAAAAATAAAAAATAAGAAGTACGCAATAAAAAAATATAAAAATAAATAAGTACACAAAAAAATAATAAATAATAAATACATAATAATTATCAAACAGATACTCTAAAATACAGATCGTTAATATATCGTCTTCTCCATAAAAAAAGATCGTCAGACAGATACACTAAAATATGATCATTAATGTACATTTTTTGCCATAGACACAAATGGTCTGACATATATACTAAAATACAGATCATTAATATAGTGCCAAAAAAATATATATAGAAGTTGTTTACTTTTATTATTTATAGAAATAAAAGTATCCTTTAGGTTTTTAGTGCTGTAACCAGTATAGAAAATGTATATCTATATGAGCAGATTATACGAATGCAGGTGTCAGCCTCCACCACGATTCAATGTGAAACTGATCGACTGATACGAATGACGACTATAAATGGAAGAGGAGTTCAAGATAGAAAGTAATTTATAATATAATAAATTTATTCATCAGTCTCAAATAAACTTATTCAATGACCACTAATATCTCTCTTAAAATCATTCATATTGCATCATATCTTCATGCACAAGTTACCCTACCGTATCTATAGAAAAGAAGATGACCTACTTTCCAGGTAGGGAAGAGAGTGATTATCGATAAATTTTACTTAATTTAGTGATTTGTTTGCATTCAATTGACTAAAAATTATGTAATGAGGGTAAAATAAATAATAAAAATTAGTAACTAATCAATTTATTAACATTTGTGCTAACACTGAGACTCGCATGTAAGTTTTTTAAAAAATTGAAAGACTTTTTTTGTATTAAAAATTTGCTAACACTAAAATTAGCTTACACATTAAAGAAGGCATCCTAACCTAATTTAATGTTTTATTTTTTAAAATTTCAAAAGCCTGTTTAAAAAACATTTGCTTATGGCCCCAATTTTTATTGGGCCGACCCTGTCCAAATCTCATTACTATACAAGCTATAATATTATTTGGAGATAGTTTGTGGATCTAACTAATTGAATTAGTAATGGATTTTAAGAAATATTAGAGACTATTATCAGTTCAATAATTATAAATAATTAAATTAAGTACAAACAGCATTGCCCCATACAAATATCAGATCACACCCTATGTGACAAGGATGACCACAAAAACATTTTTGGTGTATCAATTTTGAGGATCATACACTTCGAATGAATTAAACAATCATATAAGCTCCAGTCATGTACTACATCATCAAAAAACCCTAATTCTAGTACAATAACAATAGGAAGTAGAATCCATAAAAATAAAAAATTAAATTAAAAAGCCTTATAAACCCTAAACTTAGAGGTTAGACAATCTGTCTACCGTTGTATTTGTAGAAAATTTTATTTTAGAGTAATGTTACGTGGACTTAAAAATTAGACTTGATAATCTCAACCATTGATTTTACTGTGAGTTCCAGCATTTATTGAGATCCACTACCTATTTAATGGTTAAAATTATCAAGTCTAATTTTTAAGCACATCTAGTATTACTCTTTACCTTAACTTCCTCGCAGGTAACCCTCATCTTTCCACTTTTCAACCTCAAGGAACCAAGCTGAACCCTCACACATGCATCCACTGTCACGGTAAACTCCACCACAGATCCATTTTTCTTAGCAGCATCAATGGCTTCTGCAACAGACTTGTTAATGGACAACAATGGTGCTTCAATATTTGCCTTCAGCAGTATCTCTGCTGATCTAAACTGATGAAAAGGCGAGATGGGTGTGGAAGAAATAGTTGAATTATTAGATAAAACTCTAAGGTAAGCTTCATCATAGAATATGGTAGCCATCTTGTTAGGGTTTTCAATAGAGAAACTGACGTTTGTCGTTAACCGAGACGCCGGTGGTTTAAATATCGATACAGTGATGGAACTGACTCGAAATTTTGGTGGGTTTTGTCGAGAGAATAGAACGACTAAGATTATAGCAATGAGCGTAACTATCCGTTGGAGAACTACCATGCAAGGCAGCTCTTCTTCGTTATATGTAGGTGGAGATTCTATGGCTAGAGAATGAGCACTGGCCGGAACAACAGAGTTTTGCTGGACGGAGAGGTCATCGTCCGATGGAATGATGACTAACCTTACTAGATAACCCATTACTGGTTCATCATGATTCTCCATTGCTGAGGAACATTTTAGCAGAGAGTGAAGAAGAAATTTGAGTCTTTGGGTTAAATTGAGAAAAGAAATTTTTTTGGTGAATAATTAAGAAATTGGTTGTTTGTGATTAGAAACCAAATATTTGCTGATATTTGATTTCTATAAACAGCCACTGTCTATTGAAAGTCGGGGAGAAAGTAGTCTACATTCTAGGAGAATGAAATCTACGCGAGATTCTAATGAACTTTCCTTAAACATTCAACGATTCTTTCTTCAACATGCTGCCCTCGTTGGTCCATCAAGATTGGCAATGGGTTGTGATGTAGATAATCGGGTTTGTATTGGATTGGGTTCATGCCGTTTATAAGTTGTTTATTATTTGAATCTCAATTTAAATCGACTCAAGTTTTAGTGCGCTTAGTGAGTCAAATCGAATATTATCTAAAGTGATAATGTTGTATCAAGTTGTAAATGCGTGCTAAGAATTGTAAACCTTATTACATTGAAATTTTTTCTTTTCGATTCTTAGAAAAGAGTTGATTAATTGTGTTGGTAGGAGCATTCGTATGCTTCTTTCTAATTTTTGTCAATTTTGATCGAGATTTTTTTTTAACTGTTGGATTCATTGGACTCTATCAGTTAATTTCTAGGGATCCCACCAATATTCGGTGAAACTCTATCGTAATAATTTATGTTAGTAGTGTTTTCTTTTTTTTCTTTTTTTTTTTTTTTTTTGGCTACAGAAGGTGTTTAGGTTTACACGGCTAACCATCCTAGTTTGAGTTGGATTAAAGTATGTTTCTAAAAGATAAAAATGACTAACCCTTAAAGAGTATGAGAAGAAATTAAATCTGATGCCTCAGAGTTACGAAAATCCGACTCAACCACTGAACCACCTCTAAGAATATTTTAATATAGCAAAATGGGACCATGGTGTCATCTTGTATTCAGTCTTTCATTTTGGGAAAACTATATTAGATAAGTGCACAAGCTTACCTTTTGATTCGACTATTCGTTACAAGTGTAATTTTTCATTGCAAAACACCAAACTCCAAAAAGGGGTCCTCCCTATCCACTCTGTGATGTCCTGATCATAAGAGCATCCTCTCATCCATCCACAAGGCGGTCTTTCCTCTAAAAGAGAGGAGAGGCCCAGCAAGTAAGTAAAGATATGAAGGAGACTTCTTCATTTTCTTTTTGAATGACTCATAAAAAAGAAGAGGCCCCTAGTCGAGTGAATCCGTTATTCCCATAACTTTCTCAAAGTCAACCTTTTTCCTTCTTTTAATTTTCAATAATTTTTTTTGACTATATGGGTTCCTCCCGGAGATCGAGATCAAGCTTTAAGAATTAGTGGCTCAACTAGCATAAGGGAGTACACCTTTACGATGTATGATATAGTTCAAGATATATATGCTCAGAGAATTCCTAAATTTCTCAAAAGTGGTACTTGCAAGCAAATAACACTACAAAAAATCACAAAAAAAAATCGGCATTTGTTAAACGTCACTAGAAAAAGGAAAAAAAGGCCCGGAAATCTCATTGTCGACATTTCCGGGCATGAAACCTCAGATAACTACCCTATGACAACCTACGAGGCTAGAATTTGTTGGTAGGCGGGTTTCTAGACTTTTTCCTCCTCCTTCGCTTTCATGATGGTTTCTTGGTATTTCATCTTCAACTATGGATAATATATGGCTCACGACACTGCATTTATTTCAAATAAGTTTGGATAGATAAGATCCATGCAATATCAAAAAATCCATTTGACAAGAAGAATTTCCATAAAGTAAAGATATCATTCCTAATCCACATAATAACGTATGAATAATAAAAGGAACCAATGGGTCTTTGGTATGAATGATAAAGGGATCACCCCAATATGAAAAGCAAATGTACTCTTGCTGAACTCTAAAAATTTAAGCTAATTTGCCGATTTAATGATGGAGAAGTTGATATGGTCCAATAGCAATGTTTTAGCTGCAACAGAGTTCTAAAAGGAAGATCCATGTTCAGGCTCAATACCATCCTCATCTTCCATGAAAGCTGGCTCATTCAGATCAAAATCTACAATTCTACCACCTGTCCGACTTGCTTCACCGGCTAATAGGACTTGGCTCGATGGAGCTTCAGCTGGACCCTTGCGGTGGTGGGAGTTCATGTGATCCCCAAGAATCTTACCGCTCGGAAAAATCCTACAACAAACTTTGCACTGATATGCGTTCTCCCCTACCTTTGAGCTTGGTAATTTGTTGTGCTTGGACTCTCTTTGACTCCCAAGAGCCTGACTTTTCAAAAAATTCTTGCTACGCACATTGCATGGATTTGGGTTATCCAACACCTTTGAGCTTGCTATTCCATTAACTTTTGTGAAGGGATTGGCATAATCTTCATTAACAGAAGCTGTGAGTGAAGGTTCAATGGCGTTGAAGATGTGAATCTTGGGTAATCTTTTGCGTCTGGACGCCCCATGACCAGCCAGTGTGTTTGCTGTCGTCTCGGCTGGCTCCTTAGAGACCTCCGGATGAACACCTTGTATTAGTCCCAAATCATCAGTCGCCCTCTTCTCCAGCACCTTTGAGCTTGCTATTCCATTAACTTCGGTGAAGGGATTGGCATAATCTTGATTGACAGAGGCTGTAAGTGAAGGTTCATCAATGGCGTTGCAGATCCAGGGTATTTGGTTGCGTCTGATGATTGGCTTCTTAGAGACCTCAGGAAAAACACCTTCTACAGGTCCCAAATCCTCCGGTGCTGTCTTCTCCACCACCTTTGAGATACCTATTGCATCAACTTTGGTGATGGAATTGCCATAATCTTCACTTAGAGAAGCTGTAAGTGAAGGTTCCTCAATGGCTTTGCAGATGTGAATCCTGGGTATTTTGTTGCGTATGAAGGTTAGCTTCTCAGAGATCTCCGGACAAACACCTTGTACCGGTCCCAAATCCTCCAGCGCCATATTCTCCACCACCTTTGAGCTAGCTATTCCATTAACTTTGGTGATGTGATTGGCATTAACTTCATTGAATGAAGATGTAAATGAAGATTCATCATTGGCGTTGTAGATGTGAATCTGGGGTGATGAGTTGTGTCCGGACGCCCTATGACCTCCCAGCCCTTGGAAAGATTCAAAGCATTTGTCACAATCGCTACATCTGTATTTAGCCAATGTCATTGCAGTCGTCTCGGCTCGCTTCTCAGCGATCACCGGACAAACACCTTGTACCGGTTTCAAATCCTCCGGCGCCATCTTCTCCATCCTCTCCTCATTCATCATCATCTTCCCCTTCAAACTCTGAAAATTGTTGTTATTGTTTTTGCAATCAGAATCCTTGTCTGAGTGGAACTGGTCGCAATCCAGCACATTCTTGCCTTTGCTTTCCTTCGCTGCCATAACTTCCGGCATGGTGCCATAACTTCCAGCGAATCCTCGTTGAAAAATTCTAGGCTTTCTCAAAGCACAATCCTTCTTGTATCCAAGTGGGTATGCCGTAATTTTTCGCTTCTGAGAGACCTCTGGACAAACACCTTGTAGCGGTTCCAAATCTTCTGGCGCCATCTTCTCCATCCTCTCCTTATTGGTGATCATCTTCCTCTTCACACTCTGAAAATTCTGGTTATCGAGCTGTTTTCTGATAATCTTGCTAGCAGATTCGTAGTCTGAGCTATTCTTTCTATCGTACTCCTCAGGCCTCCCTCTGCAATCCAACACTGCCTTGCCTTTGCTTTCATTCGCCATAACTTCGGGCGTTATGTCACCTATGTTTCCGACATCGGAGAATCCTCGTTGATTAATTCTTGGCTTTTTCATCGGATAATCCTTGCTGTATCCAAATTCGTATCCCTTAATTTTTCGCTTCTCTGATTCAGAAACCTGATTTTTTCCTTTAAATTCTTCAAATCTTTGTTCATGAGCATCAGAATCTCCATTAGCTTGCGCCATGAGGCCCATGAGATCTTGAAAACCATCACGTAACTGCTCGTCCGAACTTGAAGAAACAGCCCTCCGGCTTCGCCTGGAAGTCACAGACCAGCCCTTTAACGACTCTCTTAAATCAATCCCTGGTGTAAATACCGATTCGATCTGATCCTCGACTTCTTGAGTGACATAAGACGATGAACTGTTACACTTCTCAGGATGGCAACTTATATGCTCAAACAAAGAATTCACTGATGAAAATTTTCTACCACAAATTGAACAACTTAGGTTTTTATCATGG
>CAUOFW020005662.1:0-26420 GCA_963454935.2 Ilex paraguariensis | reverse complement strand
CAAGGATGCCCCAGACTTTTTGGGCTCAAAGCTAACCCAAGCAAGTGTCATTTTTACTGCTCTGGCATTAATAATGTGGATAAAGTGGAGATCATGCAGTTAATGGGGTTTTCAGAAGGTGAATTGCATGTGAGATATCTGGGTGTTCCTCTCATTACCACTAAATTGAGGGCTAGGGATTGTCAGCCACTGGTTGAGAAGATTACTGCCAAGGTAAGTTTCTGGTGCAACAAATCACTTTCATATGCTAGCAGAGTACAATTGATCCGCTCAGTTCTCTTTTTAATTCAAGGTTTTTGGTCTTCTTTATTTATATTGCCAATAAAAGTAGTCAAAACAGTGGAGCAAATTATGAGAAGATTCTTATAGTCTGTTACAGATTTTAAAATGTCTGGAGCCAAGGTGGCTTGGGACAAAGTGTGTCTGCCAAAGGATGAAGGGGGACTTGAGTTTAAAAGCATGAAACAGTGGAACAATGCTATTATTATGAAACATCTATGGAATGTCATAAGCAAAAGTTACAACTCAATATGGGTGGATTGGATTTATTCATATCTTGTAAAAGGCAAGAGCTTCTGGAGTGTGAAAATTCCTCAAAAGTCATCTTGGGCATGGAGAAAGATTCTAAATTTGAGAAAAGAAAGTTTAGCAATGGTGAATTATAAGATTGGGAATGATGACTCTACTTTTCTCTGGTTTGATCCATGACACCCAATAGGTTCTATCTACTAGCATAAGGGAGAGTCCATCATTAGGGAATCAGGGCTTGGGAGAGATGCTAAAGTAAGTTCTATAATTAATAATGGTAACTGAGACTGGCCGACAACAAATGGGGACATGATGGAGCTGCTAAGAGGTATTTCTCCTAATATGAAACCTGTCATGAGTCAGAGGGACTGTGTCTTGTGGCTGCCTTCTAGAACCAAGATTTTTAGCTCTAAATCTGCTTGGGAGGTAATTAGAGTGAACGACCAGATGCAAGATTGGGCTGATATTGTATGGTTTTCTGGTGCTGTGCCTAGATACAATTTTATTTTATGGCTGGTTGTTCAAAACAGGCTTTCCAGCCAAAACAAGCTTATATCATATGATGTTATTCATTTAACTCATTGTGTGTTTTGCAAAGAAGTAGTGGAAACTCATAACCACCTTTTTTTTGAATGCCTTTTCACTGAGAGAATATGGATTTCATTGAAAGACAAAGTGAATGTCCAATGGCCAAGACTTGATTGGCTTGATTTGGTTAACTGGTATGCTACAAACATGAAGGGGAAGGCTTTTCCAAAAGCTGATTGGCAAATTGATGCTCGCCATCTCAATTTATATGATTTGGAGGGAGAGGAATCACAGGGTTTTTAAAAACTCCTATAGAGATGTGGTCTCCATTTATAAGGAGATAGTGGAAAATGTTAGACTCAAGCTTCATGCGAGCCGTGGAATCAAAAGAAACAATCCTAATGCATGGTTGCAAAAGACAATGGGCCTTGCCTGACAATATCTTTGTTCTTTGACTCATCACATGTGGCTGTTACTCGTTGGTGTTGGCCTTTCCAGTGGAATGCTTGTGATCCGTTTGTTTATGAGGTATGTGTGGAGAGTGTGATGCTCTGGTTGCGTCAATGATGCGATGATTCATCCTCTGTTTTGCTGCGGGTTTCGTGCTGTGTGGGTGCTGTTTGTTTGTTGTTGTTGGTTGTTCTGCTTGCCGGGGTTGGCTTGTGCTTTGTATCACTATGTGGGCAAGCTTACAGGGCCATGTTGTAACACATGTTGGGTGTTCCACCTGTGGAGGATTCTCTCCCTTTGCTGCATTTCTGCTTGCTGGACCTTCCACCTATGGGCATGTGGCGTGTTCCTAGTGTTTGTCTTGACCTGTTGCTGCTTGGGCTTGCTGGAGCCTGGTCTGCTTCTTGTTTTGTTTTGGGTGCCTCCTGCTGTTTTCTTTCTTGTTGATGCTTGGAATGGAGGTTGTGATTGCTGCTGATGGTTCGCTAGTTTTGTTGGTTGTTCCTTCTTTCTTTTCTTTTCTGGATGCTCCATCAGATAAGCTTATGCTTTGTACATTTTTTGTTCAGTCCTTTTGGATTTGTATTCCTTGTATTTTATTTTGCTGATTGGCATGGTTGATCTTCGTCTCCCCTGTTCAGAAGATCGGCCATCCCATGGTATCACCTTGTACATTTTCTTTGGTTTCAATGATTTCATCTTACTTACAGAAAAAAAAAATACTTAATGTAAATCATCTACTGGTTTTCATGTTTTGCAGTTGCAAGACGCTGCCATTGAAACAACATCTTGAGATTGCTTGCTAGATTGGAATGACGTGTGCCAAGATAACGTCCAATTTGAACAAACTCAATATTGGCACCAGCATTTTGTGAGTTCATCATGTCCAATTCTCTATTCTAACATAAGTTATCGGTTTAGAATAGCATATGAATTTTAGAGTCTTATTTGATAGTTCATGTGCTATCAAATTGTGACAGTTCACATGTGCTATTCTAAACTTCCCATAAGCTACATTTTGAAGGAATGCTCCAATGCATTCTGTTATAGGAAGTTTAGGATAGCACAGACCATTAGTCGAATTGCTATGAGCCAATGACTTTAGATCAACCTATCTATCAATAGGGTGGCTCAATAAAAGTTTATATGTATTTTTTATTTTGGTAATAGGTTTATTGCTCATATAGTTGTATTAATCATGAATGCACTGTCTTTATTTATTTTTAGATAGAATCATACAATTTAACAAATTACATAGAATATTAATTTTAAAATAAAAACATCTGATGTTGTACAACTTTACCTACATGTTCTTTCTGATGTCTTAGTTTGAATTGAAAGATTTCTTATTCTTAATGATGATCTTTGAGATAACACCAAAATAAAAATATGGGTTTATGGGCGCCGATAATGATTTCATGGCATGCTGTTACAGATTTCTCTTTTTGTTTTGAAACAATTGCAGCGTTGCACCACTACTGCATGCTACTCAACTCTAAGCATGAGCTGACTGTTGTTCTTGCGGTGAGAATGACAGTAACAAGCCAAATCTACAAGTGTCATGTGTATATTTAAAAAAGGCTTATCCATTATATAACTTTTTGGTCTATGTAAAAGACAAGTGATAGACAATACTATTCCTATGTTAGAGAATAACTTTCAAGAACTTGTGACTTACAGTTTTAATGACCGAGTTTATTTAGCAATGGTGAATGGAAGACTTAGGTGGATTAGGAATAATTGGGTGCAATCCAATATCACAATATTTTTAATTATTCGATAAATAGATTATGATGAATTGAATTAAAACATAACGAGTTAAAAAAATCAATACCAATTCTCATTCCGGAGTTAAATCAAAGCATGCACAACACATATAACTGTAAGCGAAGGCTTATGCTGAGCCATTGATGAGTTCATCAAGACATTCAAAAGTAACTTTTTCAAGGTTTGTGGTCAAAAGATATCATGGCATTAGGACTTGACATCTTTATTGAACTCCCTATCTTGTATTATATTTTTTTAAACTTGATCTCTAAATGGATTAGATTTTTGTATTGCATGATGAGTAGTGATTAATAAACTACTCTTCAATTTTATTTTATTTTTGTCGGATCCCTTCTAATATATTTTTTTTGTAACTCGTTTCTTGGTGGATCACCTGTCATATATTCAAGTGTGAAAAATTGTATAAAAGAGACTTCCTCACTCATTAAGGATAGACAATTTGATAAAAAAAGAAAATTGAAGAAAAAAATATTGAAAGACATCAATCCACCAATTAGAGACATTTGGAAGAGGAGTGCTACTTACCATGCGTATCAAAGGATTTGTTACGGTATTGACATTAACTTCCTTACTTTTTTATTTTTTCCAACAAATTATAAGAAAATCAGTGTATCGATTGCATGCATTATTGATTGATTTAACTCAAATATAAATAAATAAAAAATTAAATAAAAGGATATATAGTCTTCAGATTGTCTAATATTGGGTTCACTACACGCAGTTTTAGTATGTATTCTAATTTGTTTTACCTTTTTTCTATAATAATTAAGATTATTTTAGTTTGATAGTTCTTTTTAGATTTTTCATTGGATTTGACCTTATATTCAACATTAAATTATTAATATACATAAATTTATGTCTATACACACAAATTTTAATTAAAAAAATTTTACATGCAACACACATGTACAACAACTAGAACTCGTAAATATGATAGTTTATTTTGTACAGTAAAAAATAGTAAAAATAGTTATCATAACAGTAATAAAAGCAATTACAAATGTAATAATTTTTGGGTTATAAAAAAACCCATTAAAATAATAAATTTTGAAATTGTGGTACCGAACTTTTTTTATCGGTACCATAATCAAATCCTTATGACATGTAACTAAGATTTGATATCAATAATGTTTTTTCATTAAGGTTCAAACCAAAAAAATTGCGATAAAAAAAACATAGCCAGAGTTCCCCTGCATCGAACAAGTCGTTTTCCCTTCCCAACTTCAATTAGGATATTTGGTGGCATAAACTAAGCGGACCAATTTGTGACTGTCGAGATATTCTCAAGAATTACATTTTTTTTTGTATTAAAATGCTACCACTTGACACATTATTAAATTAATAAATTGGATGAATTTTCTTTCTAAATGTTGATACCTTTGAGCTTAGACTCCAACAAGTGTTCGAGCATTGAAAGTACGCCCGAATGAGGATATACAATACAACAATGGAACTTGAAAGTTAAAACTATTAGGCAAGCTGTCCAAGCATTAACGCTCGAACTCAAAGAAGAACCTTGCCTAAAAGCGAAATTCTTTGATGTTGGTTCCCCTGGTTCTATGAATCAATCCAACTCAAAAAAATGGGAAATTCTACGATATGTTTAGGGAGAAGTAAAACGTCTTTGAAAAATTTGGAAATCGGTTCACTTTCAACGTCATAGGAAAAAATATTTTAAAGTTATTAAAAAATTGTGGATTTCACTACTTATTAAAAAGTTAGTAATGTGATGTATTCCTAAATATATTTAAGTGATATACTTAATTCGTTATAACTCCCCAATTATCACAAAATCGTAAGAGGGGTTAAGGTTCTAGGCCCTGCTACTTTGGTAAATCTAACTGTGATGGTGTACAAGTTATAAATGGCCCCATACATCTCATAGGCTGCCGACTGCTTTACCAAGTCAACCTAAACGTTGACTTGGGTTATGACTTTATGAATATGCTCTGTTCCCACTACATCTGGAGACAAGAAATTGCCTAGAGTTTTGGCTGGCAACAATGGTCACTTTGGGCCAAAAACTTTATGAGCACATATAACCACACCAACCCACCCCAAATATGTGTGGTTTTTGGGGCAATGGGTTGAACTAAAACTTGTTAATCTAAGTCTAAAAATTGATTTAATTTACTAATATAATGATACATTAAGTGATGGAATTCCAAAAAAAGAGTTCAATCACAACATTATTATTAAATCATATCATGGTTACATCATTAGATCAGTAGATTATATTATGTTTTTTGTCCCAATAGTATTACTAGTCTAACAAGAAAAATGTTATTTAGACTTAATTGAAGTGCCTAAAATCAGTGAAACCATTGGATTAAAAACTAATTTAATGACATCATTGAATTAAGTCCCTCATTAGATCCCTAAATTAGATAGTATAACATGACTCGTCCAAAAAAAGCTACCTCATTTGAGCAATATTATAGGGTATCTAACCAGAAACTTAATTTAGTCATTAGATTAGTTGTGAATTTCAATGTCAGTATTACATTAAATTAGATCCCATGTCCAAATAGCATTTTTCGCCTTCATGATCCAGGTGGGTTCATTCTTTCAAATCAAATCACACACTAATATACACAGAAGCACCCAACTGGAATGAATTTAATTGCATTGATTTCGTATTAAACCCAAAAGGAATACTCAAGACCAATGTCTAGTAATAACTATGGAGCTATAGTGCCTAACTTACAATTACCAAAATCATCAAAATAGTAACTTTTAGATAGAGTAAATGGCACCACAAAACTGAAATTCAAGCAATATTCGAATGAAAAATTATGACCTGTTTCGCCAAGACATGTAGCTGGGACAATGGACATCTATACAATCTTGTGCTTCGTTAAGAAACCAGCAGCAAATTGATCGTACCATCTTTCCATGTGGCGTTGTTGTCGTCTCAAGTGAAGTTGAAATGTCTCACAGTTTAAACCCATATGCCATGAAACCCTACACTGAACGCAGAAGATTTTCCAGCAATTCGGGCACGCTCTGATCAAGAAGCCCCTTCCATCGTCGAAGAACATACCTTGACAGTGCTCAAAAGGGCAGTAAATTACTCTCTGTGATGCCAGAGCGGAAGCTTCGCGAATTGCACTCCTCCATTGATCCTTCATTTCTTCTGGAACAAATTGCAGAACGAATCTTCGTTCCAAGAACTCCTTGCACTTTGATTGGGGACATTTCATGTCGGCTTGAATATCTTCTTGTTGTAGCTTTTCAGCGATATACATGGTTATACAGTCCTTGCAAAAGAAGTGATCGCACTCATTGTTTGCTATCATTGTTCCGGTGGGTTTTTCATCAGTGCAAATTACACAAGAGGTCCAAGAAGACTCACCCCTTTCGTAACTTCTTATTGAAGAGATGGTTCTGAAAGTACTACTGTCCAATGTACATGACCTAGCCGTCCCTTTCTTTTTCACATCTAGGGTTTTCTTGGAATCATCTTCACCGTTTATTATGATCTCTGTTTTTCCTTTGGAATAGAAGTTTAAGAGATCCCGCTGGAGTTCTATGTTGTCTTCATCGAAACTTTCTAACATCTCCGTATCTTCCACTGGTTGAGGTTCTTCTCTTTCAGTTCTTGAAGAAATTTCTGAGAGAAGACGAACCAGTTGAAACTTTGTAGCTTCATCATCACCATCACCATCAACATCGTCATGTCCTCCTTCTTCTTCTTTTTGTTTCTGAACCAAAAGTAGGACAAAAACCAAGAGTCAGAACCCTAAATAAAGATGGGTTTAAAAAAAGCAAAGAAGAAGAAGAAGAAGAAGAAACTCATCTTTCTTATCTGTTGGCTTACCAGAGAATGAAGAGGCAGTAGTACTCTCCCTCGTCCGTATCCTTCTATGTTGATGAGGCGAAGAGGCTTCAGAGGAAAAAAGGTGACTTTACCGGTGTGTTTGTCTATAAAACACAGATGTTCGGGTTCGATGGGCTCCGGTTCCATCTTTCTTTTCATCATGTTCCTCACCGGGTTCCTCACCGGAGAGACTTATAGTGACGTTCACTACCGAAACTGCGCAGGGTTTGGGTAGCTTCTTGATCTTTCTTTAAGTATATTGGCTATTAGGGTTAGGCAGTGCCGGGGAGGAAAAAAAGCGTCGGCTTTTTGTCACTTATAAATAAGGTCCCAAATTAGGGAGGGGAATAATGTAATACAAGCTAAAAATTATAATTCAATATAATTTTTTGGATTAATTGTAAATTGCACCCTAAAAAATTGTTCAAATTTGAATTTGTACTCTTAAAAATAAAAAATTTTAATTTGTATATTCAAATATAGGAATTCCTATAAATGTGCACCTGAATCTAACAGTTTACTCTCTAAAATTAAATAGATAAATTACACATAGATCTTTTCATGCTTGTCATTTAATCATTTGGACATCTCACATTTAAAATACTACTCTACACCTCCTGATATATGTGTACGTGTAACACATAACCCCCTTGTTATTGATATTTGTTAAAATAATTGTTAAAAAATATAATTTTATCATATTTGTTTGCTAAAAAAAGTGCACTTAGCCATGAGATCTACGTATATTTACAATTTCAATGAATTGTACAATTGAATAGATGGATTGTACAATGAACAGTTGCACGCAGGATTTTTGATAAATTTAAATAAAATGAATAATATATGAATTAACACATATATTATTTTTAATCGTTATGTGTCATCCAATGATCAATTTAGTCTTACCAAATCAGTTTCATGGACAAAGACTCGACAGTGAGGGATATGCAGAGACTGATCGTTACGAGATATGCATACACTTCGATCATTTGATTAGGAGGAGGCATAACAGGATTGGTCCTAGACCCAATTCATTAAAATAGTCACCTGAAGCCCCCAAAATTTAGGGCATCATTTAATTTTTAGATCATAGTTTATTTTCATGTTTTGAATCCCTTTTGAATTGACAAAGTTAAAGAAAAAATGTATTTTATAAATGTATGTAAAATTTTATAGAACACCCTGAAATATAATATATCTTCATAAGTTTACGTAAAATTTTAAAGAAAGCCGTAAAATATTCCAAAGTCATCTTCAAAAAGTAAAAGTAACGACTTCTAACTATAAAAATGACAATCTCTCCCAAATTTTTTTCACTATCTTTTACTCCACTCTCACCATTTCTCTTCAAGTTTTCTCTCCCTTCAACTCTTGTTGTCTTGCTGAGTCTTTGTCCTTATCTATAGCTCTCTCACTCTCCCTTGATCATCCAATCAATTCATTCATTTGTAATATCTTTTATATCAAATTTATTGTATAATCCGATCCAATCCTAAAATGAACAAAAAAAGTAAAATGTTCAAATTAAATTATACTGTAGCTCTCTATAAACTATTTAATAATTATAATTTTTTTACTATCTTTTAAAAATATTGATTGGGATCTCATGTGAAATTCTTATTTTAGACTCTAATTTGTATTGGGTCGCGCTTGAGTTGGGTTATGGCCAGAGGAAGAGACAAATAATTTAGTTATATAAGGTTTCCGTTGATAACCTACTGTAGGGCATTCGTTGACCTGATACGATGGCGACCGAAGTTGGTCACATCTTTTTTTAATAATTACAAACTATTTAGATTTGTGGCTTTTAGTCAGATTATACTTAACCGTAGTAATGTTGTTTAGTGATTTTTAGTTCATTTTTTATTTATAATGATAGTATTTACCTTGAATAACTTTTTTGAATTCAATAAGATAGTATTCACAATTAGAATGTAAATTTGAATGAATAGTATTCACAATTAAAATGTAAACTTGAATAATAATAGTAATGCATAACATACGTTGCACGTGAATATATTTAAATATTAATTTTTTATAAAAAATTTAAATTATTTATATAATATAATTAAATAATAAATTATGATTTGAATAATTAATTCTCATTTTAATTATTTACTTATTCAATTCATCTTTGAGTATCTAAACTTTTAATTTTTTTAGGTATCTCTCCGACTACTTTAGACATTCCTTTTTTGTTTATAGTAAAATTTTATTTGTCATTTATTTGTATATTTTAATATATTAAATATTTATTATATTTTTTTCCAAAGATATTAATTAAATTATAAAATATTATTTTTATTATAATATTATGATATTGTTACATATAAAAAAAATTAAATATGATATATATTTGACAATAAAAGCCAATTTGACAACTACATGTATATAATAATCAATATATTACTAATAACAATACCTTAAGATGAAAAAATTTTGAATCTATTTTACACTTATAAAGGATTGTAAAGATCATTCTATCATTTCATAATTAAATATCTAAATTACTATCATCCTTATGTCTTTAAATCTTCAAATTATCGATAACATCTATTTTAATTATTTAATTAGTTTTTATAAAAACAATTGATTGATTATATTACCCTTAAAAAATATGCATCATTATATTTTCAATAAAATATTCAAAAATTCCGTCAATCTAATATTATTTATCTTATATGCAAATATAATATTATGTCTGTATATGTGCATTTGTTTTCATCGAAAAGTTTAACCCTTCATATATATAATTTTTTTTAAATTAATTTGCATTACGTGAGTACAATTCTTTAATCACAATAAACATTTCAAATTGTATTAAGATTTTATACAAAAATAGATATTGTAGTATATTTTTAAGTAAAACTTAAATTTTTTAGATTTTTAATATGCTTGATAAAATATATTATAGGGTAGTATATTAAATCTTATCCTAATTGACCTAACTAATTCCTAATTATAGTAAAATTTCAATGTGATTAGTATATTGACAATTATTATGTTTTTATTCAAAGAATTATAAGTGGAATCCTAATCAAATAAAATTCAAACAATTTAATTCTCAAACATCACTAAAAAATAATCTCAATTACAAAATTCTAAACAATATAACTTTAACTATTTCTTTTTTTTAATCATTTTAGTCAATCTGATAACTATTTGTATATAATAATGAAATGTAATTGCGTTCAAAAGAATTTAGAAGTCAAATGCTCCTTATAAAAGAGTCTAATAGAACATAAAGGTCAAATAGGGATAAAAAATAAAAATTGAATGAAAATAAATGTGGTAGAATTGACATTATAATAATAATTAGGATAAATTAAGAAATCAAAATTTTTTCACATTTATAAGTAGTATAGATATGGTAATATTTAATTAAATTATCTTAGACTTTTAAGAGATGTAATAAATTTTTATTATGAAAATTTGTTTACATGCAATGCCCGTAATGCATTATTATTATTATTAATAGAGTAATGTTATTTGAATCTAAAAATCTGGCCTAACGATATGGTTTTATTAGAACTATTATATCAACATCTAGTTGTAATGTTTGATGAGGTTCATAAGTCATAATGAATTAGATCAACAAATTATATCAATAAATTAGGTGTCAATAGCATTGTTATTATCAAAATTGTGTTGATCCTCATAATATTGAAAAAATATTCATTGCAATGGTGATATCACGTCAGCATTACCACTTGATACCACAAACTAATAATATGCTAACAAAAAAGGAAGTGAATCCCACAAAAGTCAATAACTACCCGATAACTACAATATTTTATTCCATGTAAACTAATAACTAATTGAGTGAAATTCACTTTGGCCATTTAGAGTTTTATTATTAGTTATTGGAGTAAATATTGAATGCAACAGTGATACCATGTCACCACTAATGACATGATATCACTAACCAATAGTAAAATTCTACATGGATAAAGTGAACCCCACTTGGACTTATATGACATGTTAATTATCAATTTTTGTGGGGTCTATTTGTTTATTTATTTTAATATTATTGATTGGTGATACCACATTACTTTGTCATGTGGTAACACCGATGTAACGAATATTTTCTCTAAGTATTGATATCATGTCATCAATACTAACATGATATACTGACCCCACCCGAAAGCAAAATTGTAGGGTACGTTTAAAACTTTTATTAAAGAAAAATGCTACATAATTCAAATGAAACCTAAAAATTAAAACTCAAATGAATATCATCCATTTGATGAGTGTGAGATGAGTGGATCCTACTGAAAAATTGATGGGATTCACTCATCCAAGGATGATATGCATTTGAATTATAATTTTTTAGATTTTATTTAAGTTTTTGTAACATTACTCTTTATTAAAATAGTATTATTTTAACTTTTCTGTTACAATTGTTTGTAACCTTAAATATTCATCCTGCTCTGTATCACTCTTTGAATTTTGTTCTGTTTCACGGTGATTTTTGGTGCAACTTATTTCTTATCCATCCCGGGTTTTTTTCATGTATTTGGCTCACCCTTGACTAGAAAGGTGCGGAAGATCTCTGGCTTTTGGTCTCCCTATGTCTTTCTTTATTATGGCTTTTGGTCTCCCTATGTCTTTCTTTATTATGGCTTTTGGTCTCCCTATGTCTTTCTTTATTATGTTGGTTCCATTTTATACCCTTTAATCAAGACCCTACATTCATTCAAACATGATTTAAAGTATCGGTTGGTATTGATACAAGTTGGTCGAGTCATATTTGACTCTACACCCTCTGAGATAATACCATTACTCGCACGACTTAACCAAATTGTATCCAAGCCAATTCGGAGTTGTCAAGTTATCGTCATCAGATTGACTGATACAATTCCATAACATCGTAGTATGACTAAAATTTTTCATCATATTAAACATTTTCATTTAAGTTATATCGGGGGATACGATACCGCGACCGATGTGTCTTCAAGCTGAGTCGATGGCTGATACTGCTATCTTGAATTATTTATTCAAATGACTTATTCCTTTTCAGGCCCCACAATTATTCAATACACATTTATATATGATGATGCACAAAAATGGTTTTGCACACCACCTGTCAAGTATAGATAATAAATGCAATGAAATCAACGAAAAAATTAGAGAAGACACAATTTATAGTGGTTCGGTCAATTCGACTTACGTCCACTCTTCAATGGCTTCAGTCGCCGGGTATTTTATTGATTCAAAGGTATGGAGAATGGAGATACAAGCTTTGAGAGAAAGAGAGAATGGAGAATCAAAGAAAATAGTAATCTCCGGTAGTCGGTTCGTCTTCTGTAAGTCTCTGATGGAGCATGTCCTTCCTCTCCCAGATTAGAGCCATTTTATAGTAGATAAGAGATCATTCTTGTGGAGATCATGACATATCATCAAGGCTTCTTTATCGCAGCTTAGAGATTATCTTTGGTGGAGATCACGACTTATCCTCAATGGAAGGAAGAGGTTGGGGAGCTCTTCATGAAACGTGGTCAAAGATTGGACCGTTTCCTTCCTTCGGTGGTGCGGATAAGCTTCCCGTGCTCTCCTCTTGGTGACGTGCCAAGCAAGAAGTCTAACCGGCCTTAAGCTTCCCGTGATCTCCTCTTGGTGACGTGCTAAGCAAGAAGTCTAACCGGTCCTGGACTGTCTTGGACTTGGTGGATTTGGACTGTTTCCTTTGGCGGTGCAGATAAGCTTCCTGTGCTCTCCTCTTGATGACGTGCTAAGCAAGAAGTCTAACCGGTCTTGGACTGTCTTGGGCTTGGTGGAATCAAAATGAGGTTGGGCTCCTCAACTGGGGTTGGACTTTAACACATAAATTGGACTATTTGGGCTTAACCCATCATTTGCCCCCCGATGCCCCATGTCCAAGGAGACTTGGAGAAGAAGGCATTGATTACATTTTTTTTTTTTTTAAACTTCAAATCTTTCCCATTTTATTTTGAAAAGGGAGTGGTGGAGGTTGAAGAAAGGGAGACGGCTGGGCGGCGCAAGCAGGCGCGCAGCTGGGCAGCGCAGGCGCGCTGGGCAGCGCAGCGCGGGCGCGCAGCGCAGGCTGCCCGCGCGCGCTGGGGGCTTAGGCGCTGGGGGCCTGGGCGGCTGCCTAGGCTCTGCTCCTCGCATCCTGGACAGCCCAGGCGCGCTGGGCAGCTGCCTGGGCGCTGGCCTTGCTGTCCTGGACAGCCCAGGTGCGCTGGGCAGCAGCCTAGCTGCTGCTTCTGCTGTCCCGGACAGCTTCAGATCTGCTGCGCTGGGCGGCTTTGGAACGCTGGGCAGCAGCATTTTTTCATCAAGGGGAGCTGAAAATCAGTCCAAGGTTCGTCAGGGAGAGCTAGGCAGTGGCCTGGGAGCATGGGCTGATCCGATTCCCACTCGAGGTGCTGATTTGGGCGTCTTAGGTGCTGATTTTTACGCCGAAAATTCTGCTTTGCGCAATTTTGAAGGGCCAGACAGCCTTCAAGCTACTGGGCAACTTTGTTTTGACGAGCAACAGCAGTCAGACACACTTCTAGGCATTGGGCTAGACATTGCAAGTAGTAAGGAACCTTTGGGTGCTGCTCTTGATGATCAAGCCCTTCTCCAGGTGCTGGGCGCCTTGGGTGAGCCTGGGGTTGCCTCGGGAGAACCTACTTGTGATGACAAAAATAATGTTATTCCAAACATTAAAATATCTCACATAATTACCTGGAGAGAGAGAGAAGTAGGCTGCTTGCGCGAGAGCAAAGACAGAGTTGGAGAACTGCTCGTGAGAGAGCTACACTTTTTGAGACCTAGCTTTTGGCGACCCATGAGGGAGTCTTTAAGCTTGAGGTATAAGCTTTCTGTTTGAGAACAGTGCAGAGGCCAAGCTTTTTTGGTGACCCGTGAGAGAGCCGCTAAGCTGGAGATAGGCTGTCTGTTTGAGAACAGTGCAGAGGCCAAGTTTTATTTTGTTTTTTTTTTTTTTTTTTTTGCCGATCCGTGAGAGAACCGCTAAACTGGAGATAGGCTGCCTGTTTGAAAACAGTGCAGAGGCCAAGTTTTTTGGCGATCCGTGAGAGAACCGCTAAACTGGAGATAGGCTGCCTGTTTGAGAACAGTGCAGAGGCCAAGTTTTTTGGCGATCCGTGAGAGAACCGCTAAACTGGAGATAGGCTGCCTGTTTGAGAACAGTGCAGATGCCAAGTTTTTTTGGCGACCCGTGAGAGAGCCGCTAAACTGGAGATAGGCTGCCTGTTTGAGAACAGTACAGAGGCTAAGTTTTTTTTTTTTTGGCGACCAGTGAGAGAGCCGTTAAGTTGGAGATAGGCTGCCTGTTTGAGAACAGTGCAGAGGCAGGTCAAGTTTCTGGAGATCTGTGAGATGATTCACCTTGCCTAAACTTGTTGATTTCCTCAGCATTCATATATCTTTGAGCTTTTGTGAATAGTTCTGGCATGCTCTTCGGTGGGCGCTTCAGAACTGAGAAAAGGAAACTTGATGAACGGAGGCCACCCAAGAAGGCGGTCATCGTCACCTTGTCGTCGGGTTCATCAACTTGGAGTACCTCCTCGTTAAAACGAGTGAGGTAACTCCTCAGGCTCTCCTCGCGGTCCTGCTTTATACTAAGCAGGTGCGTAACTGGCTTCTGGTGGCGACGCCCTCCTATGAAGTGTGAGACGAATGATCTGCTAAGCTCGGCAAAAGAGGTAATAGAGGCGGGGGAGAGCTTAGCAAACCACTGTCGGGCAGACCCCTTTAATGTGGTTGGGAATGCCCTGCACATGATTTCGTCTGGTACGTTGTGCAATTGCATCAAGGTCTTGTAAGTGTCGAGGTGGTCCAGTGGATCCTTTGTTCCATCAAAGGTCTCCACAGATGGCATTTTGAACTTCTGAGGGAGGGGGTAGTTTGCTACATCAGGTTTGAAAGGGGTATCAGTACGCCTTACCAGGTGGTCAACAGTCTCGGGTCCTTGTGCCTTCATGGCGTTGAAGACATCACCGAGTTGATTATGTACCTCCTTTATCTTCTCGTCCCAATGATTGGGGGCTCTTCTGGAATGATCATGGAAGTGGCTTCCATGCCCCATGCTTTGATTTTCACCCTCATCCTCCTGGAGATAAGGGTCCTCTCCCTGGAAAGCAAGGGGAGGGGGAGGTGCAACTCCCTCATGTTGGGCTTTCCGAAGTGGGGTGCCCAATGGGGCACCCCGGCGTGGAGCAACAGGGCGTGGTGCTTCTTGATGTCCAGGATGTGGAGCTCCTTGGGGTGCTCTATGTTGTGCACCTCCGTGGGGCCCTCCATGTTGTGCACCTCCATGTGGTGCTCCACGTTGTGCACCTCCGTGTGGTGCTCCACCTTGGGGTCCTCCATGTTGTGCACCTCCGTGTGGTGCTCCACCTTGGGGTCCTCCATGTTGTGCACCTCCGTGTGGTGCTCCTCCTTGTCCAGCAAGTATGAGTTGCAGTAACTGTTGGTTTTGAGCAACCAGTTGCTGCATGGTCTCCAATATTTGTTGGGGATTCGGGGCTAGAGTATCCGGAACAGGGTTGATAGGCGGGGGAGCAACCTCCTCCTCTCGTGGAGGATTGTCTTCGTGTTGGTTCATGGATCGGGTAGTGATCGCCATTAGTTCAATGGATGTAATGTTCAAGAGTGAGAATTTTGTCGATTCCCACAGACGGCGTCAAACTGATGATGCACAAAAATGGTTTTGCACACCACCTGTCAAGTATAGATAATAAATGCAATGAAATCAACGAAAAAATTAGAGAAGACACAATTTATAGTGGTTCGGTCAATTCGACCTACGTCCACTCTTCAATGGCTTCAGTCGCCGGGTATTTTATTGATTCAAAGGTATGGAGAATGGAGATACAAGCTTTGAGAGAGAGAGAATGGAGAATCAAAGAAAATAGTAATCTCCGGTAGTCGGTTCGTCTTCTGTAAGTCTCTGATGGAGCATGTCCTTCCTCTCCCAGATTAGAGCCATTTTATAGTAGATAAGAGATCATTCTTGTGGAGATCATGACATATCATCAAGGCTTCTTTATCGCAGCTTAGAGATTATCTTTGGTGGAGATCACGACTTATCCTCAATGGAAGGAAGAGGTTGGGGAGCTCTTCATGAAACGTGGTCAAAGATTGGACCGTTTCCTTCCTTCGGTGGTGCGGATAAGCTTCCCGTGCTCTCCTCTTGGTGACGTGCCAAACAAGAAGTCTAACCGGCCTTAAGCTTCCCGTGATCTCCTCTTGGTGACGTGCTAAGCAAGAAGTCTAACCGGTCTTGGACTGTCTTGGACTTGGTGGATTTGGACTGTTTCCTTTGGCGGTGCAGATAAGCTTCCTGTGCTCTCCTCTTGATGACGTGCTAAGCAAGAAGTCTAACCGGTCTTGGACTGTCTTGGGCTTGGTGGAATCAAAATGAGGTTGGGCTCCTCAACTGGGGTTGGATTTTAACACATAAATTGGACTATTTGGACTTAACCCATCAATATATAACAAAATACAGAATATAACCTAGAAGAACGATGAGAAATTTCATAACTACATTATAAATTTAATTACAACTCTGATCGAATCAGTCAAATACTCCATAGTTTTTTTCCCTGGTTCAAACTTTTCGACTCCAACGCTCAAAGAAAAAGAACCAAAAAAGGATTTGGAGCATTGTCCCAACAAAGCTCTTTTGTCACCCTAACCGTTGAGCTAAAAACAAAAACTCGTCTATCAACAACCTAGCTAGTCCTTTCTTGAAATTCATTCACTTTAGCCCCTGGTTTAGTGGCATCGATGAGAAATTGTCCACTTCGCTCCACACCCATAACAAAAATTGTTTCTGCATCTGCAAAAGATCAAAAAAGTAGAATTAGATCGACAATATCACTTATTTAGATAAATAACAAAAAGATGGACTCTCGTTATGAAATTTACGTAAGATCACACAAATATAGTCTTACGTCACAGGCGTAAATACAGAGTTAGAAAAAGTGTAATTAAATCACAACCAAGCTTAACCTGCATGTAATGTGCAAACAACCATCAACCTTCTCCACGTAAAACTTGCAGTGAGGGCATCTCCTCCATTGCTTGTTCTTAGCAAGTTCCATCAGCATCATGTCTTCCCTTCCTCTCTCATCCTTGTTCAACTTCTGAAACTTCCCACATTCCATACCTGCATGCCATGAAACTTTGCATTGTGCACAGAACAGTCTTCTGCAATTCGGACATTCAGACATAGTCACAACCTCCCCTCCATCATCCACCAACAAAGCCGAACAATCCTTGAAAGGACAATAATATTTTTGCGAACCAAGGATTACAGACTCGCACAATGTGTTCTCCCATCGATCAAACACTTCTTTTGGAACAATGGGTCGACACAAATCGGGTTCTATAATACCTTTACAGTTGGTGTCTGGACATTTAACATTGTAAATATTTTCCTGTATCTTTGCTGCAACATATTTGCTGATGCAATCTGCACAGAAAGAGTGTGTGCAAGCTTTGTTCCTGAATATCTCTCCTGCTGGTTTTGTATCCAAGCAAATTGCACAGAAGCCCTGTGAAGATTCGCCGATAACAGTCTTTCTAACATTCCGATTTTGGATGAAGTGTTCTTTGATCTTCTCTGATGATACATTTTGAATTCTGGAAGAGATGACTGAGGAAATGAGAGCCTCTTGCAACTGTATTTCTTCTGCATATTTTTCATCTGAAATAGGAAAAAGTTCCTCCTGATCATAGAGAGCTGAGAAGTAAAAATCGTCAACGTAGGGAATAGTGGTTCTTGAAGTCCCTGCCATTCTCTCTCTCTCTCTCTCTACACAACCTTGCACAAGTGTAACAGATTTTTATGAGTTTGGGAACGAGTCACAGGCTTGTGAACGGGCAAGGAACATGGGACAACCTTGCGAGGTCGACCTATTTTGGTACAGTAAGATACTTTCAGGGATCCTTGGCCTCCTTGTAGGGAATTCGAGTTTTCAGAGTTACAAAATAATAATAATCACTGCCCTTTATCCATAGTTTTGACTCTATAAATAGAGGTTACGGAACCAATTTAAAATATACTTGATAAACTAAGGAGACTACAGATATGATAACTCTCCTAACTACCTGAGATAACATGCCTATCCCAAGCAACTGTTATCATATGAACTATGTAACGTTTCTGTGTTCTAGAGTAATACTTATAGAATAGATGTCCTGTGGAATCTGGAGGGTTTATCCTAGTTTCGATACAATCATCAGAATCAAAGCGTATTGTACCACTTTCCAAACAAATTCCTCATGTCTGCCTCAAGAATATCAAAGGCCTGCCTTTTGTTCTATTCAATGAATTTTTTTTTTTTTTTGAGAGACTATTCAATGAATTTGATGGAAAACGAACAGTAATGTTTTACCAAGTTTTTTTTATCAAATTTTCATCTCAAGTGATATAGCACAATATTTAATGATATGGGACCCCACTTATTTGATCATTAAATATTAATATGACCCACTTATTTTATGGTAAAAATTATGCAACATCACTTGGAATAGAATACTTGCAAAAAAATATTATTCAACGTAGCATTGTTGAAAAGGAAAACAAGAATGCCTATAAATAGACTTACTCCAGCAATGCAACAGACCTCTGTTTCACCCACCACTAACATTTTGTATTTGTTCGTAGACTTGGGTAATTCTTTGTCCTTTTTTTTGGTTGGGTGGTGATGGAGTGGTCCCCTGGGGTGGGGTTGGTTTTTTTTCTTTTTTTTTTGGGGGTAGAGGGGGGGGGGGGGGTGTTGAGATTGACTATTTCAGCCAATGAGAGCACTTAGCTCCTGCACCCAGCACACGTTGGCTAGCATAGTTGTTGAACTGGGATGATTATTAAACTGACATGACAGTAATTACTATAATATGTATAATTAACCTATTTATTTGTAGATTTATTATTGGACAACGATGACAGTGTTATCCAATTACACCCAATATTTACTCCTCGTGACCACACACAAACCAACCTTCCAAAAATCCAGGAAAAAAGGATAATGTGGACTTGAGACCATGGTAATAAGGAATTTGCACTAATTATTTCTTTAAACCTGTAACAGCTACAAAACATTTCGTTGAGAAAATAATATGTTACATCACCCTTCTCATAAAATAGGCTAACCCCTCCCCTCATCAAGACGACATAATCCATGCACCCCCACACACCCCTCCACACACGCACAGGCTGACACCTGCCCCTTCTATAAATCAGTGCCTGGAAATTGCAGAATAATTATCTTCCTTTCTCTCTTTTGTCCGGCTTGTTCCTTTGACAGAAAACCCCGAGAGGACCGGAAAATATACGGGACTTGTCCAATCAACTTACTGAAACTGTCTAAGCCTCATGAATATCCATTGTTGTTTTTCTGCACTTTCTTTTTAAATTTTGAAATGCTGCACTGTGGACATATGTATTCTAGTCCATCTGTTTTTGCATAGTCCTGCAAGTTCAGAACAATAATAATCAACCAAAGTTTTTTTCACCAGAACAAAAGGCTAGGGACAGTTTCACAATCAAGAACTTATCAAGCTTCGGTAGCATAGCATACCTTGAACGCACCAAGACCCTGCCTTCTATCGCAGCCAAAATGAGCCCACTCACCACATATGCCACAGTTCACCCAGTCCCCAGCAGCGCTACTGGTGGAAGTTTGAAAATTTGGTATTAGAAAACAATGATCTCATAGTGATGTCCATACTCGACTAATTGGATCAAAGAAAATGAAATAAAAAAGTACCTGTGACACAATAAACAGCACTCTCCATCTACATCATCATGAGCTAACTCATATTCAAGAAGATAAGTCTCGTAATGTCTTTTAAGTGTATTTCCAACACCCTGAATCAAACAATCAGTATTAGAAAAACTCATAGTAGTTTTATTATCAAGAGAAGTATTCGGCATTGCAGCATCAGACACAAACCAGTAACCTATAAAGCTTACATATGGTCATTTGCATATGAGAATATGACCCCTAATGCCGTAGCATGACATCTAGGAAGCACGGATACTTTTGGAGGGGTGCTGTGACAGTGTCGGACACGTGTCCGACACGACTAGAAATGTTCTAAATAGTAAACTCAGTCAAGCACGATCATGACACGTGTAAGACATGCTCGGACATAGCAAGGAATTTTCTTTAAAAAAAAAAAAACTGTCGACTATTAACAGAGGTGTTATTTATGTTTTTTTTTTAATATAATTTTGTTATGTAACTTATATACTATGAATGTCAATGAATGTAATGATGTTTGATGAAAATAATGAATATTTATTTTAATCTATTTCAATTTTAATCAAAAAATTAATATTTGCTAGGTCTTATTATTAATATTGTTATATTTTAACATATTACAACACTGTCATTATTTAAAAAATATATTATATTATTTTATTAGTCATATCCTTGTTGTACTCATGTCTTAAATTTTGGAACTTAATTTGTCGTATCCCCATTTTCGTATCGTATCAGATATGACACCCGTATCCGTATCCGTGCTTCTTAGAATGTATATTAGAGTTTTGGAAGATACAAATTGCAAAACAAAAGGTTGCCACAATTGGTAAGGGACCATCCTTACCAAACTCGAGACCTGGAATGGGATTCTCCCCTAGTATAAAAACTGAGGTTCTTGCCTACATCTGAAAAAACAAATAAATAAATAAACGAATTGCTAAGAAAGGTTAGGGGCCATACAGTCATTCTATGGGTTACTGTGTGATTGTGCATCTTTGAGAAAACCTGTCCTTTCCAATTGATGCCATTGCCAACATGAAAGCCACCTCTTGAAACCACCTGGCAAAGAACCAACATTAAGTTGATCATTATGTTGAATGTCTCTCACAGGTAAAACTTTGAAGTATGAGAAAAGAGTCATATACCAACTCCCTCGGATACAGAGTTTCATGCAGTCAGCCTCAGCAGGGTGAACCTGCTACTAACCAAAGATATGAGAAAGCTCACCTCTCTGTACAAGTTGAAGAGGTCAAGGCGTTTTGCATTGAGTACAGCGTCTGGGAACTCGGCAAGCCCACCTTGAGGAATGAGACGAGTATGCCCCCGAAGGATTAGAAACTGCATAACATCCTTAAGAAATTCCTCCTGTGAAATAGATGAATGCAAAATCAATATAATCAGATCTAAAGTGAAAATTTAACAGACACAGCAGTCAAATGCTCAAGGGCCAGCCAAAAGTAGATAATAAGACCTATCAGGGCCAACTGATTGCTACCTATTCTAAATTGCAGAACACTCGTATTTCAAATACGTGCTCGCGATGAAATTTTCCAATTTTGAAACACCAGTTGGTTGATAAAGAATTTGACAAAAAGACCACAAGTAGTAAAAAGGAAAATCACCCTCCATCTTGTATATTATCCATCCACACTTTTATGCTAGCCCGACACGAAGCAAAGAAAGGCATTCACCCAACTTATCAATTGCATATTGCGTATAGCAATATTGTTTTTTCATATCAGATAGTTCCATATAATTCAATTATTTCATGTCTGTCATTATTTTTGCAATGTATAATGCTTACGATCATCATTAGCATCAGCATCACTATAACCATTACCATCACCATTACTGTCATCAGTATTTGGGTGCCCATACGCCATACCAGTCACATCACAGCCAATTTGACATAATGACATCACATGATTCAGGGACAACCATGTTAATCAGATATAATGATCTGATTCACCAACTCACCCAATTAATTGTTTGATACCATTAAGGGAAAATAACAGATGGTTCCATAAAGTACAGTAGGCAAGAAGTTGCCTCTATCAGCATATTCAGACAAGAAGTACCCCTATCCAAAGATCTCATTTTCTAGTCAAAATGGATGAAAAGACTTATAATCTTAGTGAGGAACATCTACCAAATTTGTAAACTAAGAACATTCCATTTCGTTACAAACTCAATCACTCATAACTTTGGAATGTGATCTCTTTACTTTCCCACCAGAGGTGTCCATGCAAGATAGATTAGAAGAATGCTAAACTTCCAAACACAAGCATTTTGAGACTAAAATTTGTGTACAAGCCCAGAAATATAGTTTAGTAACGATAGATCGGACAACTAAGAATGAACTCACCTCGGCACAAACATGTATTGGGCTTCTCCCACAACCATGCTTCTTTAGAGGAAGGGGATTCAAGGAAATAATTTGCTTAGCCTGATATGAACTTGAAGATGATTTTCGGTTGGTAACAGGATTTGGTCCAACAATGCTTTGCTTTGTGGAAGGAAAAAGGGCTAAGTTAGCCTTCACTTGGCTTCCATCATGCCCATCTGCCTCAGAAATTCCAGAAAAGGGCAGCATTTTCTGGTGACGAATATGAGGTATGGGCCTCATTGCAGCAACTTTCAGTTTCTGTCTAGCAGGTACAGAGGGCGTGGTAAGACCACTTGTTAATGCAGTTTCCTTCTCCTCTCGATCTTGATTGTTGGCAGCACCTTGATTTCCAGAAACCAACCCGTTTTGAGAGCCAGAGTTCGTTTCTTGGCATATTTTGGACCTCTTTCTACTCGGAGCAGGTGGTCTCAACCAGGTGGGAGGACTGCAGAAATTTAAATTGTTTAGACTGATCTCTTTCTCCTGCTTGCTACAGAAGAAAAGGAGTCGCTCTGGATCATCTTTCTCAAACGAAGCAACAGATAATCCCTGAATGCTGGCGATACCAAGTGCAACTAAACTTCGATAAGAAACATCTTGTGCTAGCTGCCTCAAAACCTGAAAAAATGCAAGCCCCAACAGCATAGACAATCATTATAAGCAATCAGATAAGTGGGCAATCATTACTCGATGAAAATCCAAAATCAAAGCAAGAGAAATTAAGAGCAATTTTTCTGTGTCAGAAAAATAATTCAGAGAAACTTAAAATAATGTCACTGCCCCCAACAACTTAGGGTGAAACTTCAAGAATGGACCTCATGCACTACCTCTGAACATCTTTTTTTGTAGCTGGCCCAACCAAATGTGGAACACAGATAGGCAATCAAAAGGAAGAGGAGGAGGGGGAGAAGATGAAGAATAAATCCTAAGCAAATATTACATAAAGATGTCCCTCATACAAAATTGCAGGTTTCACCATCCAGGAAATTCGAAGGAGAACTTTAAGCAACCCAAGTACACAAAGCAAGTTGATTCAGATGGAGAAAAAAGGATAAGAAACTATGAACCAAATAAAAGGAGTGTAACTGAATAACCTGTGAAGCCCATGCAGGGACCTTCATGCAAACTTCAAATACTGTTGCCCCACAAGCTATTGAAGCAGATCTCCGAGGTTCAGACATTGGAGGTTTGTTTTCCTCACTATACGGCAGTGCATGAACAAGCTGACTCTTTTCTACAGCTTCACTTTTTATATGATTCTCCAAGAGCTGAGAACAAACAGGTCACCACAACTCAGGTTCTAGAAACTCCACTAGCCATGCCCATGTCACTCAAATCGAAAACACATGGTTATCAAGATAAAATCTCTACAAAATTACCTGATCATCAAAGCACGTTTGTGCGCTACCTGACACCAGAAGCGAGATGTGGGCAGAACTACTGGTTGACAAATCACATCGCATGGTCACAACACCACGAGAAAATGTCCCTGCTTGCAGGGGTGGTGGAAGGGCACTGAACCATATAACAATGCCATTAAATATTAATTGCTAAATATCAACTTCCAAACATATAACTTGTGGAGAAGTAATCTAATTCATTAATATTTGCAACTAGAACAACAAAATTCAACTGGACTGGCTAAGTAATAGAAACATCCCTTCAAAACACCACAAATATAACAAACAATATGTATCTCTCAATATCCCAAGCTGAGACGTACCTAACCCGGTTATGAAGTTTGCTCCCTCGAATCTGAAACATTGGAGACAGGAAAAGGAAAAAATGAAATACTCAATCATGTAAAAGTAACACTATAGGAAACAGATAATAGCAATGAGGAAGTAATCTTATTCTTGTTTCTTCTTACTCAAAGACACCAAATATGTATTCAAATACATAAAGAAGAAAGAGAAGTGTCCACACCCAGCATTCTTCAAGTTACTTTATCCAACAAATAAGACAATAAATGAATTTCTTTAGAACAGTCTTTGACAGAGGAGATGATGAAAAGAGGAGTGGGGGTTATTGCGGTATGAAAGGGGGAGAAGGAAACATCAGTTGTTTCTCTCCTTGAAAGAGCAGTACGCCCATTAGATAGTTCTTAAGACATACTACATTTCAAAATGAATCCATGCATTTTGTTTGCACTAGAGGAGGTTGCAATCTACTACTTCTATACCAAATGGAAGGCAAGTGTAAGCAGCTTGAAGGCTTAATACTTACTTCAATACTCAAGAGGGCATTGAGGCCATCTTCCAGAGATCCTAGTAAGCATGCATCCTGAAAAGAAATTGATCCGCAACCAAAATATCCTAGTTAAACGATATAATGCGTATTTGAAAGAGGTGCTTGAAAAGAACTTCAAAAACTTCAGAAATTTTTTTCCAAAAACATATGTTTCTCCCAACTTACCAATTTGCATGCCAGCCCACAAACAAGAAACCTCATGTTCACATCATCATCATATATCTTTATGGCGGGAAGAGCACCTGAACAGCTTTCTTCATCATCTTCTGCACTTATCTCGGGTGGAGTAACATGGACCTTAGGAAGGTCTCCAAGAAGGCATGGACCCACCTTACCATTCACTTTCTGGGTGTTGGAAGGTAGGACAAGATTGTTTTGATCACAGTAAAGCCTAAAGGATGCATGCGCGAGTTGGAAAGCATCCCAAGTATGGCAAGATGAACTACAATCCACAAAAGACATTATTATCAAATAGTAAATTTTCTTTTCTAATGCACAAATGGATGGATATACTGTACACGCATAAACATACAAGTACACAAGCACCATGCATGTCTCCCACTGAATACGAAGTGAATGCTAGTGGGATCCTCATCTAAGGATGGAAAGTCCATGCCTTGATCGCACAAACACACAGAACAAACAGACAACACAATATGCATTGCAATTTGCAACCACTAATCAAGGCACTTAAATAAATAAAGTGTTATCGTAGAGGTCCCCAATATATAATGCTATTATAGAAGCTCCCAAACAATATCCATAACGTGCTTGGTAAATCACTCAAAAACAGGGGCAATCTTACACCACACCACTCGATGAGCATGTGCAAAAGAAAGCTTGCAAACTCATGCAGACCTGCACAAATTAGGTTCATTTAGCAAAATGTTGAACTCAGATTACCCAACTACTCTAAATTAAACAACCTCGATTCACCAAATCGCCAACATGATTAATCTATTTAAACTTTCATGTTTATACGCGGAAGGCAATTTTCGATATATATGAACTCAACATGAAATGAATAGGTTAGGGTTGAAAATAGTTAAACACAATTACAAAATGACACAAACAAGTTTAGTGTCATACAAGAATAACCCAATTTTGACATGACAAACTTGTTGAAGTGATATTTTATTATCTGCTTTTATATTTTTTTCCATCTCTTGATCTACTATCATACAAATCTCTGTAGAATTAGAGGGCTTATTTATCTTGATTTTACTAACATCAGGAATTGAGTGGATTCTATTTTTGGGGGGCTTATGAGTGGTAGGTTTTGATTAAGAGAATGAAGTCCTAGTCATAGACTTTGGTTGACACAATTAATAAATAGGTCGAGTTAATGTTGAGATGATTAATTAAAAAAGCTTGGTTAAACCGACAAGTATTTGACACAAATCCGAAATAACATGATATGACGCAACTCAACTAACGCTTCCAGTTTTAAGTAAAACTATACAATTATGTCATACACACACAAACTAGACATGCACAAACGTAGACATATAGAATGGTGTAGTACCAAAAAATGACGAAGTCAGATTGACGCATTTTATATTCACCAAGGCCAAAGGGAACATATTTAGGGATAAAGAAATCAAAAAAAAAAAGGGATGAACAGGAACATTGCCTAATGAGGCATTAGAGTTACTCCATGCTTTATACTTACTCGGGTGTGTTACACACTTACCTCTGCACCACTGAGAATAATGCATGACGAAATGGCAAGCAGCATAACAAGAAAATTCATTCTCCCAATATATTGCGTATGGAATTCCCTGCAATGATGAAATATAAAAACTAAACCAATATTCTTGAGAAGAAAAAAGCATCCAAAACATTGATCATCTCAGCTTCTGGTGCTCAATGTCTGAATCCACATACAAACTTTAACCAAACAACATTTGTACAAGTACCC